>CABHPP010138670.1:73122-87510 GCA_902168425.1 Peromyscus attwateri | reverse complement strand
CTGCCGGGCGGTGGTGGCGCAGGCCTTTAATCCCAGCACTCGGGAGGCAGAGGCAGGTGGATTTCTGTGAGTTCGAGGCCAGCCTGGTCTCCCAAGCGAGTTCCAGGAAAGGCGCAAAGCTACACAGAGAAACCCTGTCTCGAAAAACCAAAAAAAAAAAAAAGAACCCATGGCTTGTGGGGGCAGCATTATCCACCCATGCAGGGTAAGGAGGCCGGAGATTTTACGAACTGCAGTACAGCTGATCTGATGTAACTGCCACCCTTCTGGCCACACCATACCTTGTACCTAGCATGCTGCTTCCTGTAGACAATGAAGGAGTGGAGTTCATGACACTGGCAAGTACCAAATACAAGAAGGAAGAAGAGCTGAGGATGTGAAAGGCAGTCTCCGCCAACCTCACGTTTGACCCATTTACCTCCGCGGTAACAGGCACACGACAATCACACCATGCCTGGCCTCTCCGTTCCTGAGCTACCCAAGTGCCCCGCAGAAGTGTTTTCAGAGGTTCCAGGGAGCCTACCCTAAGGCTATACAGAAGCTCGTCCACACTGGAGGCAGAGCTGGTCGTCAGACTGAAGGACACATGTTCAGCATCAAGGTGATCCTGTTCCCTGGAGGCCAGCGAGGGCAACAGAAACAGCAGTACCTGTGACACAGACCAGAGGGCCAACAAAAATGACAGCTCCTCAAGTATGTGAGCAGAAACGGAGGGTCCAGGGAGAGACTCAGCGGCACCTGACCACGTCCCAAGACTTTTGACCTCGGGAGGAGGGACCCTCTGAAGGGGACTCCCACATAGTGGGAGCTCCCTTCCAGACCCCAGAGTAGGCACGGACCACACCCAAACACCTGTTTTCACAGAGATCCTTTATTAAGCCGGGAAGAAAAGTTAAAGTGGCTGCTTTCCAACTCAGGCAGAAAAACAGCAGCAAATGACCTTGCAGGTATTAAGAGAAAGGGGAGGTCTGTGTTAGAATGGACTAGGGTGCAGTGGTAAAGGAGATGGGGATGAGGCAGGAGAAGGGGACAAAGGAAAGGGACAAAGGACGCCTCTGGATAGAGAGGGGACAGGTATGGCCCATAAGCAAATGACAGTTTATAAAGGTAAAGGGGAAAACCCTGTGTCAGGATGAGGTGGTTTATTTTAATTGAGCATGTTAATTAGGTGAGTCAAAGGGGGCTTCTGATTGCTGGACTTCAATACTTTGATAGCTGGACCTTGATAGTCAGCCTCAGAGGGAGTGGCCAAATAAAGGAATAGACTTGATGGCCAACTTTAGGAGTGTAATCTGACGGTTTTTTGAAAGGCAGAGGGAATGGGGGAGAAGGGCAAGGCCTGCCAGAGTCACGTGCTCCAGTGGGCCGGTGTCCCTCCACCCTCACTCCTCCATGTTCCGGTCTCATGTCAGCTCTGTTCTCACTGTCCCTGTTGCCATTGTGGCTGGCGGTAAATCTCTTCCCTAGATCCACACAACTAAAGAGAATTGTTCGATTGGAGCTTCATGCCAGTCGGAGATTTTCCTGACTCAACCAGCTCTTGACGGTTCAAGGGTAGCATACAGCTTGTCCTGAAGGGCTAACGAGCTTCAGCAAATGGTTTGGGCTCTGTGTTGGGAGAGGACTGTGAATGTTTGTTGAGAAAAGCAAGATGGTCAGTGGAGGCTTAAGAGTGAATGGATGGGAGGGAGGGAAGGATAGAGAGACTGTTCACTTAGGATGGTTTGCCATGGTCTTGCCACATGGACCTTCCCACCTCACACTGACCTCCTTTCTAACAGGAACAACCCCAATGGGGATGTTCCTGTAGCTTCTGTAGCTTTTTTGCTGAGTCATGGCCAAAGATGCCTAGAAATGCTCAGTTATTCCCAACTGAGCAGTCCTCTCTCTTCTCTTCCTCCAAGGAAGTGTGGGTAGTCTTCAGGAAGAGAGGCACACAGCATGGAAACAGAAGAGACAAAGCTGGGGCAGTTTGAGTCTTACAAATCTTGAAAAAAAACAAAACAAAACATTTTTGCTTTTGATTCCATTTCATCAGAGTCCCAGGGTAACATCTTTTATTACGAAGGTTGCCATCTACAGCACTAGAACCAAGGAGACAATGCTAATTTCACCTTGAGGGGACGGAACTGAGACTAGGAATGAGGATCCCAGCCATTCTAAGCCTCATAAATACAGGACTCAACGGCATTAGAGGAAGAGTGCAGGTCAGTTTTCCAGCAGCAGACTGATGTGTCTCATCTGGTCCAGAATGACTCAAGTAGAGTTGTAAAGTATCTTCCCCACCTTGAAGGGATGTTGGGCTTCCTGCTTCCTGGGACTCTGGTGTGCTCATGGGACTAAGTGGGCCTACCTGCTCTTCTTGCCTATGGGATGTCTCATGATGACAGGAGATGATTTCACGTGCTGCAGAATTAGAATTATCAGACACTGAAAGAGGTTTTTTGTTATGGTTGTTGCTGTTTTCAAATTTTCCAGGGAGAAAAACTCATCTAAATGCTATTTCATTTTCTCAACTGTTTGGTAGTAAATGTGTCTCTCTGCCCAGAATAGTTAGTTTTTTTCATTGGAGAATTTTTCACCGGGATTGGAATAAAACTTCTGGGTTCCAGCACTTTATGTTTCCTTATGGGACTGTCTTTTATTATGTGGTCACGCTGTTAGATTAGTGACAGGTGGAACTCATCATTCACTTTGAATAACAGATAGAGGTAGCAAGGGGAAGGCGTTAGCACCTCACCTGTCCTAGTCCCTGAGGTCCCACTATGGGGGACCCCTTTGTAAGTTTCCAGATGGGAAGAAATGGGTTGGCGGTGTGCAAGGCAGCTTTTAAAGAGGACAACACCTGCTGTGGGCCCCAGGTCATTGACAAATGCACAGTAAACCAGAATCTCTTTACAGCTGTCAGAATAACAATGATTGACAGCTAGGAAATCTCATTATGCATATTCACGGAATTGCAGCAAAGCTTTGATTAATATCTAGATGTTTGGATCTGCAGAAGCAGCATTTTTATTAGTGCTTGAAGAACTGTTGATAGACTCAGGCAGCATAACTATAGAATATGCTGAGAAAGAGACCGACGCCACACAAAATCAAGACGGATCTTATTTTTTTGGTCAGCTCTGGTTTTCCTTCTCTTGGGTAAAGAAAAACCAGGCAGAAGTTACTCAACTTGTTTTTCATGGCCAACAATGACACGGACTTGCTGATAACCTCTGAAACATGTCTCAAGTATTTTTCATATACAATTGGAATGGATAGCAAAGTGGATGGTTTTATGGTAAGCAAATCAAGATGCCATGTTTACTGCAAGCAACAAGGGTCATGACAGACATTGTTTGAACACAACTCCTCAGTCACAAGGATACTAGCATGTGGTTAGCAGCAAACTATTTTCACAGAATCTCAACCTAATATTTAAAGTTACTGGTGACTAATGATGAAAAATTAGATTCTTTTTTCATGTTCCCTTTTGGGCAAAGCATATGGTACTGTTGAATCACAAGGGCCTGGAATACCCCTCATCCAGCTGTTGTTGGAGATGACGACTGTGTTGGCTGCTGAGCTGTTACCTCCTTGCTCCAAACCCACATCATACTCTCTGCTTTGCAAGTCTGGGGCTGCCATCTTCCAAGTGATTCATTTTTTTCTCCTTACTCCATTAAAATCATCCTTAGCTGATATTTGGGTGTTTTATGCTATGAATGCCTATTCCAAATAAAAAGATTTTTGGAGTTCAATATCAGGAGTATTTCATCCCCAGGAGATTCTTCCAAATGAGACACTTTATGGGACTAGGATATTTGGTGAAGCCTCTAGGTTCTGGCTTGTACTCTTAACAGTTATAAGTAACACAGAGGACTACCAAGAGAAGATTTGCTTACCATATGAAGCTCAGGCTATGTAGACAATTCCTAAGACCATTATCAGTCTCCAAGGCCACATAAAATGGTCTATTCCACACAACACTCACCCAGGGAACTGTTCTGAATGAGAAGTCAGCACTGGGAGCTATAGAATCTGCAGGGTCCTAAAGAATTTCCTTGAAGGTTATGCATACCCAGCCAAAATCACTTCAGTTTCCATCCACATTCAGACAAACTAGAGCTATGCACACCATCCAAACAAGAGGAGAGGACAATAAAGGATGCTGCACTGACCTAAATGGCCCAGGAGACACAACCTACTGGAAGCATCATTCTATCTGCAAAATCCTAAAATGTACTTAACATTTCCCACATCAATATATTTGCACTGACAATGGACAACTCAAGAGTTTCTCTTTGAAGAGACCTAACTTAACATTAGTGCAGCCATGACAGGCTGCAGACTTAGAACACTGGGGCTAGGCCTCACTATTACAATAACCAGGAAAAGCTACAAACTGTACCCTGCAGGAGACCAAGAAGAATTGAGACAAACAAGTACTAGATGCTCTAGAACATGAAGGATAGCTTACATAATCTGTATATAAGTTGCCAATTTCCTTGCAGCAATGCCAGTACCAATCCCTGTTTGACAAGACTTCTGTGCCCTACTCCTGCCCAATCAGGAGTTCAATCCCCATCTGAATCTGGAATTCCCCTATCCTCATCCTTTATTCCTTAAAAACCCTGCCATAACTGAGCTCAACGCTCTCCCTGATCTAACCACTATGTTAGAATGGACAGGAAGCCCAAGCTTGAGCTTACAATAAAGACTCTTTGCTTTTGCATACAAACTTGGACTCCTGGTGATCTCTGGGGGGCTCATGACATGGGCATTACACTCTTGAGATTTTAATTTTCATCAACACCATTAATAATGAAGGAGCCAGTGTCACACAGTCCTTGTAAAGGCATAAAGAATGACACAAACAATCCCTGCAAATGGCAGATATCAGTTCCCTAGTCCCAGTCACTGAGGGCAAGAGATTCAGATCATGGCTGAGAAAACTGGATTTCTAAGTCAAGCCCCTTCCAGATTGTTCACTAATTGTGAATGATACCCAAGAATGATCTAGCAAATAATTCAAGCCAAGAAATTTAAACCTATAAATGCTAATGGTCAGGTTCATATATTTCTGTTTGTTGATCTGTTTTGATTAAAACCTAGTAACTAAAGTTCATGTAAAGTGAAACTAGAGCATGAAGCCTTAGAAAGAATACTGAATTTCACACCTGAGTCCCTGGACTCAAAAACAGCAATGGATCTCCCCCACCCTTGGCTTCCCCATCCCACAGCTAGCAACAACAGTGACACCTACTTCCCCAAGTTGGGGTGAATGTAATATTTTGTGCTGAAACAAGCTACTGCATCAACCTTTGAGCCTGGCAACCACTGACAACCTAACACCCACCCCTCCAACAGAGTGGCTGCATATAGCTAGGATTCAGTAAATGTTTGTTGACTGAATGACTACACGAATAAATGATTCCTAGAGTTTATTGAAGTGTCCTTTTTATACTGTTGTGCTATTAAAGACTTCACATAACTCTTAAAGGAAACATGTCAAGGGAGAAGCAAGCCAGACCCTGGGAAGATATGGATCATTTAAAGCCTTTGAATGTGTTGTAATTCATTTAAACAAGATCTTTCTCGGGAGGCTTCAAGGACTTTCCAGGAATTATGTAAGGCAGCAAGATTTTTTTTTTTGGGGGGGGTGCTGTGGGATATTCTGTATGGCAAATGTGTTGCTAATAAAGCACTGATTGGCCAGTGGCTAGGCAGGAAGGAGGCGGGACTAACAGAGAGAATTAAAAGAGCAGGAAGCCAGAAGGAGACTGCCTGCCAGCCTGCCAGCCAGCAACCGCCAGGACAAGCAGCATGTAAAGATGCCGGTAAGCCACGAGCCATGTGGCAAGGTATAGATTTATGGAAATGGATAACTTAAGATATAAAGACAGTTAGCAAGAAGCCTGCCACGGCCATACAGTTTATAAGCAATAGAAGTCTCTGTGTTTCCTTGGTTGGGTCTGAGCGGTGGTGGGACTGGCAGGTGAAAGAGATTTATCCTGACTGTGGGCCAGACAGGAAAACTCTAGCAACAGGGGGGGGGGGGAATGTTTTGTTTTGTTTTGTTTTGTTTTGTTTTGTTTTGCTTTGTTTTTGTAGAAAAGAGGATAAAGGCAGCGTGCAGCTGTGTAGCCTGTAACTGAGGTAGTTTGCGACTTTATTCACTCCCTGTCCTGGCCATGGGATCCTCAGAGATTGGCTGTTTCTGAAAATTGGAGATAAAGAATGACAAGACCCAACTTTAGACTGCTGATAGTTCACTACATGTCTGCTGCAAAGCATAGTTTGTATTTTTCATCCGTTTTCTGGAGAGGAGAAGAGGAATGGTTACTCTCCGTTGAGTCCTGGTAGTCTAGTGGCGGAATGTGCTCATTGGATCCTGTTCCGGTGCTGGCTTCTGAGGACAAGAGCCTCTGGATGCACATGAAACAGGGCCTGGAGATCCTTTAACTAAGGCCATTCCATGATCCTCTGAAGATCATGGCCTCATTGTTACACTTCCAATAGAAACAAGACCCTCAAGAAAGTTGCAGGGGAAAGCAAAAACAAATGCTTATTCCCAACCTGCCTTGCATTTCCAGGCCTCCTCCCTGCCAATCAGAAAGCCACTACAGGCTCACAAATTCTACAGTCACTGTGTGGAAAAATCTGGAGGCGTTACATATACAATTACATAACAATGAAAGCCACGCCTATGTGTTTATTTTTTTGGGTTTTTTTATTTGTTTGTTTGGCTTTTTGAGGCAGAGCCTTGATATGTGTCCCAGGCTAGCCTTGAATGCACTGTGTAGCCCAGGCTGACATAGAATTCAGCCTTCCTAGCTCAGTCTTCGGAGTGCTGAGATTACTGGTTGTGGTAGTTTGAATGTAATTGCCCCCCATAATCTCATACAGAGTTGCACTATTAGGAGGTGTTGCTTTGTTAGAGTGGGTATAGTCTTGCTGGAAGAAATGCGTCAGTGTGAGGGCAGAATTTGAGCCTTCCTGTGTTCAGGATACCACCCAGTGTCACAGACCACTTCCTGTTGCCTGCAAGATGTAGCTCTCTCACAATAATCTCAACTGTCCCTCTATGATGCAAGAACTTGTGAACAAGAAACATGTCTTATCCTCCCACACACTCCCCCCTCAGGGTGTCAAATAGTGTTGGTCACTGTACAGTGCTCTTTGTAAAGACAGATCCATTTCTCTCTCGAGGCTCAGATGTTCCCCTTTATTACTATGACGTAGCATCCTCACAATTAAGTGTGATGAGTTTAGGTATTTATGAGACATTTGTTCAATGTTTACCATCACCAATAATTCAACATAGGAGTCCTAAGAGATCAGGAATTTGGGAACCATGATGTCATTATTCATTCTTTTCATGTTTTCTTTTCTCATGTTTGACAGTACAGTGAGAAGAACCACCAGGTAATACAGCAGATCTGCCATCTGCTACTGGAGGGACTGTGGACAAGTGATGTCATCTCCTCAAACTAGATGATGACTTTGATACTATCCAAAGTTATTGAACTGAAACAAAACTGTAGCTATGACTTTAGGGATAAATGTGACAGTCCTATTTAGCTTGCTAACCAATTTTAAGTATGAGTGGAATTGATGGTGACTATAGGTTTTTGAAATGTTTCTTCCAATTCAACTTACAAAAGGAATATTTCCCTATTCTCTCCAGTTTGCCGGGACTTCTGAAATCCCCTGCTCCAGAGGGAGTGTTTGTTTTCTCAGGTAGAAGTATTTCATGTCTGCTATCACTCAGTGTCAACAATCAGACTTCTGCTTATGAATTTAAAAAGGAGGACTATTTCCTCAAATAGCAAGCAAAAGCTGACCCTATGATCCAGAGATTTCATTTCTAGGTGTAGACCCAAAGACTTGAAAGCAGAGGCTTAGATACTAGTATTCCAGTCTTGATAGAAGCATTATTCAGAACAGTGAAAAGCTGAAAACAATCCAAATGCCCATCAATGGATGAACAGATAAGCAAAGTGTGGTACATACATATGGTGGTACTCACCCATAAAAGGAATGAAATCTTGATACATCCTTCAATCAGAGTAAACCTTGAAAACATTGTTTAGTGTATCTGTGTGACTTTGCCTGGGGAGACATAAACAAATATCTGTTCATTCTATATAGGACATGAATGACAGACCAAAGAAATGATTCCACTCTAGCTTGGTGAACCAATGAGTTTATTGGAGTAACTGAAAATTTACCATATCGTGGAAATCTCCACACCAGCGTGGGTGAAGATTTACCAGAGCTGGAATTCTGGAGCTCTGTGCCAATGTGCAGGCAGCTCCACCAAAGGAGCTCCTCGTCCCCTGCAATTGCTGACTGTTTATGTATTTACACTGCAAGAAATGAGCAGACGAGATATATGAAGGAAAGAAGACTCCACCTGGCATCAGTGAGATCCAGCTTTCATTTCTCAGAGAGGTGGAGCCCCAGACATGGTATAGCTTCCTGAGGGTGCAGGAAAATGCACCAGGAACAATCTGACAGTCATTTTTGTAGTTAAGAGTAGGGAGTGGGGAAGGCATGGCTTTGCCAGACCCAGAAACTGCTTTTCTAGATAAACTACTTTTCAGGACTGCGGGTGGCAAATGAGTCCATCACCTGCTTTGCAGCCTCTGGGTTCCCAGACTTGTAATGGGGGGTAACCACTTTCCAGAAATTCCATGGGTGATATCCTTCCTGGAACCTTAGACTTGTCTTAGGGCCCTGACCTTGGGGGATTTTCCCTTACACATAATCTTGAGCAGAGATCTCCTGGGTCTTGCAACTTTCTGATTTCCCTGAATTCTTTGTTTCTGAGCTTCATAATAAATTTCTTTAACTTCTAAAGGAGTATAGCTGAGGTACTCAGCATGGGTGGATAATGCTGCTCCAAGAAGTCATGGGATGTTAAACAAAAGTTCTAGGGCCAGGTGTGAGATACCCTGCCATGAGATCAAGGAGGTGCCAGAAACCCCTCAAAATAATATACGTTATTACCATTTCTCTTGGCTGTCTAGATGGTAAGACCCTACCACAGAACATAACATCCACTTAGAGAAATCAACCTGGAATGGACTTGGAAACTTTTCTGGTTAGCTTTTACAGTGTTGGAAGACATTACTCAGGTCTCTAGGGGAGAAAAGTCATCAACGGTCATACCCAGTGGTGCACTCTTTGCATGCTGTAGTACTAAGTTGTCAGACAAGATATGCTAGTATTCCTACTGGTACAGTAATGGCATGAATGTTATGGGGATAACCAACTGCTTTTCTATGTGATTTGTAGGCCCACTACACAGAGGGAAAATCATGCCTGACACTGTGGATTTGGCTAAAAGCCAATGGCTGAGGAAGTCATAGTCCCTAGTGGGTAACTGAATGATGATTTTTGTAAATTAACATGTTGTCAAACTGCTTTCTAAATATTTATATTTATATTCATAGATTAGTGCTGCTCTCAACCTTGATGTCTTAGTTAAGGTTTTATTGCTGTAATAAAACACCATGACCTAAAGCAACTTGGAGAGGAAAGGGTTACAGCTTACAACTCTCCAGTCTTAGTCTATCATCAAGAGAAGACAAATCAGGAATTCAGGGCAGGATCCTGGAAGCAGAAACTACAGAAGAATGCTGTTTAGTGGCTTGCTTCTCATGGCTTGCTCAGCCTGCTTTCTTATACCATCTGTCAGGGGTGGCACCACCCACAGATGAACCCTTCCACATCAATCATTAATCAAGACATATTATACCCCACAGAGTTGCCTATAGGCCAATCTTATAGAGGCATTTTCTCAATTAAGATTTCTTCTTCCCAGACATGTATAGGTTAATGTCAAGTTGACAAAGTCAACCAGCACAATTAACACCTTGTCAACTTGATACTCAAAAATGTCACTTATTAATCCATAACATTTCCTTTTTTATTCATCCCAATATCTCATATTAACATCAGTATCACAATATGAAAACTTCAACTTGTAAAAGTCCCACAATCTTTAAAAACTCAAGCACTTTCTTTAAAACATCCAAAGTCTCCGGGCGGTGGTGGCGCACGCCTTTAATCCCAGCACTCAGGAGGCAGAGGCAGGAGGATCTCTGTGAGTTCGAGGCCAGCCTGGTCTACAAAGTGAGTTCCAGGAAAGGCATAAAGCCACACAGAGAAACACTGTCTCAAAAACAAACAAAACAAAACAAAACAAAAAATCCAAAGTCTCTTTCAAAGTCCAAAGCCTATGTAAAATACCCAAAGTCTCTCTAAAATTCCAAAGTCTCTTGAAAATTCTGAAGTCCATTATCTTTTGGCTCCTATAAAAATAAAAATAAGTTATGCACTTTCTTATTCCAAAAAGGAAGAAGCTGAGCATAGTCACACTCAAATGAAGTCAATATTCAATATTGTAAAAAGTTCTGTGCTTGACATCTGGGACCGTCATGATCCTCTGACCCGAAAGTGTCTTGGGGGATCTGCTTCTCCAGGCTTGCCAGCTGAAGCACACACAGTGTGTCTCCCAGGCTCAGGCCAGCTCCATTCCACAGCTGCTGCCATCCTCAGTGGTCCTCCCAGGACTGGCATCTGTAAAGTGCCAGAACCTTGGCTGCATCTGAGCGGCACCTTCGCCAACAGCCACTCCTGGACTTTTTTCAGGGACTCCAACCCTGCGACGTTGTTCCAAGCCTCAGCTTCTCTCCAGGACTCCTACAATCCTGGGGCTTCTATTGCAACCGAGGCTACATTTTCACCAGTGTTCTCTCATAGTGTGAAGTCTCAGCTGCTTTCCACGTCCCCTTTATGCCTTCAAACCAAACACCATCTACAAAATTCTTACATGTTGTCAAATTTGGATGCCAGCATAGGGTACAGCCTTGGCCCCCTCTGGACCACAGCTTCTGCGTACTGACTCTGAGGAGACACTTCTCAGAAGTTTTCACCTCAGTGATGCTCATCTCTTCCTAATCACATCTGATTCTTCAGCCCCAGCTGCCCATCATCAATTGTGCCAGCAAAGCAAAGTTCTCACATTAGTGTTCTGGTCTCTTGTTAATCGTAGCCAATTCTTCCTCCCACATGACAAGAACACCACAGATTCTTAACTCAAAATATCAAATGGCCCCAGCAGAGTCGTTAAGACTAAAAGCCTTTAAATGGACCCTTCGACTTCCCTGTGCCGCTTCACAGGCCCGGCCTCCATCATCGGCACTGCTCTCAGCTTCCTTTTGCAGTGCTCAGTTGTTAATGCAGGGATTCAAAACTGGTCCAAGTGCTGAAAACAAGTGACTGTTGACTATTCAGTCCTGAATGGGACATCCTCACACATGCACATGGGGGGGGGGGGGGGGGGGGGGGGGGGGGCTCAGTAAACACGGAAGAGGAAACCAAAAGAATGGAAGCTCTAGCGGAAGGGGAGAAGCGCTGTAAAACGCTGTCTTCTGAAAATGGCATCGCTGTTCCTTTGTGATCTGCACACAGTCTGCACAGCTGCTGGGGACAGGTGGTCACTCTTCTTCAGTGGTGTAGCTATGGGAAAGCTGCCCGTGATCTAATAAACAACCCCACATCATGTGCACACAAGGAACCCTAACTGAAATGGGTGCATTCTTCAAACAGCAACAACGAACAAAGAAGGAGGGGAGAGGAGAAGAGAGAATGAGGGGTTGTGGTGATATTTTATTTGTGTCCCCCAATAAAATTTATCTGAGGATCAGAGGAGAAAGTCAGCCACCATATTAAACATACAAGTCAGGCAATGGTAGCACACGCCTTTAATCCTATCACTCGGGAGGCGGGGATCCATCTGGATCTCTGTGAGTTCAAGGCCACACTGGGAACAGAGCCAGCAGTGGTGGCACATGCCTTAAATTCCAAAACTAGTTAACCATGGAGGTCTGGAGGTCTGTACAGACAGACAGGAAGTGACAGAGCTAGGCAGGAAAAGGAAGTGATGTAGCTGGACAGAGAGCAAATGAGATAGCAGAACAGAAAGGTATATAGGTGTGGGTATACAGGAAGTAGGTCTCTCTCTCTCTCTTTGGAGACTGAGGTGTCGGTGAGGTGAGGTTAGCTTGTGGCTTTTTTCTGTTCCTCTGACATCTCAGGTTTTCACCCGTGTATCTGGCTCCAGGTTTTTTATTTAATAAGACCTTTTAGCAATTCGTCTAAAAGGGGTGATGGTGAATATTCCCTAAATAAGTTTTAAACGTGTATGAAATTGTCCAAGAGTAAATAAAACAGTAGAAAACAAATAAATAAAAAGCAACATTGTATATGATAATAAATAAACACATTTTCTCGGCTCCCTGAACCTACAAGCCTCTCTCCTCCTTCCTGAAGGGAGGATTTTAGCCATAAGCAGGCACAGAGTTTCTGTTCTGGACATTGAAAGCCTGGAGAAGATACTGATAATGGCCCCCAAACACTGTAAGCATACTGAATGTCAGGAAACTGTACACTTTTTAAAAAGCTGAAACGGTACATTTCATGTTATGCATATTTTGCCAACAAAATAAGAAGGGTGCATGAGGAACATTCATATGAGCTCCAAATTCTCTGCTACTGAATTCTCTACTACAGTGAATTTTTGGTTGATTGACCAAATGATTAATTTTCAAACTCAAGTAGGGGCCTGGACTAGATTCACCTACCAACTTTACCTCAATTTTAGAAGGAGGGGTAAGATGTGAAGTCATGTGGCCAAGACAGCGATTCTCTGCCTCAGAAACCACAGCTGTGCATGAGCTCTTCAATTTATTCATTTATTGACTGTGAAAAACACAGCTAAATGTCTGAGCTGTGATTTCTCATCCAGAAAGTTCAATTATATAGTGTGAAGCTGTTTTCCACTGGGGTTAGATTGGGTGTTGGGGGAGGGTTGAGCAAATTTTGGAAGTGAATAAGACACAGAAAATCCCTGGACTGAAAAGCTAATGGAGCCCTGTGCTGCAGATGTAAGAGAGAAAGGGACTATGGGACTTTGCAGGAAACTTGAATGGGTAAGCAGTGTGAAATCCAGGGACTCCAACTAATGTGAGAACCTGGGATTTTGTTGCCTCGTTAATGTAGGGAGCCAGCTGTGGGGAGACTTAAAGCTGACTATTTCCCAAGTCCCATTTCAAAACTGAAGTGCGTTTGAGCCATGATTTGAACAATGTCACAACTTCACTCTGCCGTGCCAAGTTTTTAAAAAGTGGTATTGGAGTAAAACGGACCTTGGAAGTAAAACTTGCCTTGGAAGGCAAGACAAGTGAGTCTGAAGACTTCTGCCTTCATATCACATAAAATAAAGCCCACCCCAGGAAAAACATTTCAACCTCTCCAGTAAACACACCAGATCAGAGACCTCTGCCTCCTGCTGAGTTCTTAGCCCTCATCACCTTTGTAAGTTGTTTTCTTCCTGGCTCACTGTTAAAAGATGCAGCTCTGAGAAGAGGATCCATCTCCAAGAGTGATGCTAATTGGTCTCTGCAGAAAGCCAGGGGGATGCCTGCCTTGATGAATGGCCTAATCTGCAGAGCATCCTCGGGACAGCTAGCAGCATCTGTAGTCTTTGCCTTTGCAACCTCAGCTGGGGACTGACTGCCCCTTACGTGAGGCCTTGGAAGCAACCTGACTCCCCATCGCTTCCCTTGGCTGGTTTGAGACTTTCTCTGTGCATGCGCTTTCTGGTGGACTGTGCTGGACTCTATTAGCTTTATCCACAGGGTTTCTTGTTGGTCTTACACAAGTATTTGTAGAGGAGGGTTTTCTCACTCCTTTGGCAAACTGCCATTTGCAGTGACTGTAGGGGCAGTGTGTATGACTAGGCACTCTGTGGACTTCAAAGAGCCCCAGGGGAAGTAGAGGTCAGCCGGTCAGGAGTTTAAAGTCATCTGTGGCTACATCTTAAGTTCAAGGTCAGTCTGAGACAAAGAAAACTTTGCCTCAAAAGGAAAAAGAGACCCTAGCTTTCATCTGTGAGGAAGAGAGATATGCCTCATTTCCCCCACATAGTTTAGCCTTTACCAAAAACACATACATGCTTGAAGTGAAAGAGATGGATTCTGTGAAGAGGATTCCTAAAAAGGAGCCATGTCTACAAAGACTGATTAAAATTGCAATGACTGTGGAGAATTTGGTATGTTATAGGCCTGGGAATCTAATTCTCTCAGGCTATCTTTAGGCCCTAAAGAGCCATTCCTTGCTCATCTCTCTGTCCCATCTAGCATCCTTATAAACAAATTTTTAAAAATTGGAATGTATAAACAACAAAATTCTATTCCCCACCCACAGAAGGGCTAAGAATGCTATGAGATAAACATCTGAGGCCTAGAGTTGAGATTCTCTTATCCTGCTGTGACTCCCTACTTAATGCTTCTACCAGTGTGTGTGTGTGTGTGTGTGTGTGTGTGTGTGTGT
>CABHPP010138670.1:24304-73112 GCA_902168425.1 Peromyscus attwateri | reverse complement strand
TTTGAGACAAGGCCTCACTATGTAGCCCTGGCTGTCCTGGACCTCACTATGTAGAACAGACTGGCTTCAAACTCAGAGATCCATGCCTTCCTCTGTCTCCTCAGTGCTGGTATTAAAGGCATGTGCCACCATGCAAGACTTAACCACTGTATTTTTTTTTTTAATACCTTTATTTGGATATAATTTTCTTTGTTCTGTTACTATAAAAATTGAATGACACTGCTTCCTTGTTAGAACGTTGTATTTAGGGAGACATAATAGACCTAGGTTCCCAGGCCACAGTCACTCAAATTTGACTCCAGAATAAACTATGTCTTTTATTCCTTTGAGGTGAGAGCTGTTTCTTTTGGTGTCAATAGGTGTCAGTTCAAATTCCCATTCCATCTTCTACTACTGATCCAGATCAGGTCCCAAACTGAGCTATGATTCCACATGACTTTGCTCTAAAGTCATGTTCATGAGACTTATTTCAATGAAAGTTTAGGAATAATAAATGATGTAAGTCACAATGCCCCCAAACAGCCTGACCCAGTGACTGGGAGCTGGTCTCTTTACAGTCAAAGCTTGGAGGTGTTCACTGTTTTTGCTTTTAAGTGTTTAAACACCTTGTATATAACAAAGTGCATATGTGTGTGTATATGTGCATGTGTGCATGTGTCCATATGCATGTAAAGAATAAAAAATAACAGCACCGAGGCGCATGAATCAGTTTAAGAACAGAGCACAGATGAGCCCCCTCATCCCTCAGGTAAGGATTCTCTACGACTGCTTTATGCCTCTGGTTAGGCAGGGCACCCAATTTGCTCTGTAGCAGTTGGCTTGTAATTCTTCTTTGCTCCTACATAGAAATTTTGCAGTCAGCTCATCAAAATCAAGCAGAACAATACCAAACGTAGAACTGTATCATTTATAGCTGAACTTAATGACAACTGGCTTCTCTGCTAAGTTGTCTCTTTTCCTGTCCAATAACATGTGGCCTGGTATATTCTATAGATTATTCTATAGTTATTTACTAGCGTCTCAATAAATGTGTTTCAAAAAATGCTTAATAATTTTGACATAAAAACTTTTCTTGTTCCCATGAGATTTTTGAACCAAGATGTTTTGTATGTATACATATACATATGTAATTTTATTGCCATAAACTATACTTTCTAAGTGTTTATGATTTATATAAAAGCAGATTAAATTTTATGCATGAAACAACATTTTTACTCTTTGATTTACTATATAATTTATTATAGACTTGTTTTGGTTTTTCCATGTAAATAATTAAATTATTCATATAAAATTTTTGTCTATTTAATATAGATTGAATATGAAGAGTCACCCAAAAAACTCATGTTAAAGTCTTGACTGACAGGTGTTAGAACTTTGGAGACTTGTTAGACCATGAAAGCTTTATTCTCACCAGTTGATTAACCCATTAATGGAGTCATAATTTAATGGTATTTCAGGAATTTTAAAGTCAATGAACTATTAATCTAGCAGGGAAGTTTTTATATTTGTTTCATCCTGAGCGTGGAACACAGGACCTTGCTTATGCTAGGCAGATGCTCTATCACTGTCTTACACCTTTGGTTCTGGCAGAGTGAATTTCAAGGCAGCCCAGCATTCAGACTGTGGCATGGTTATTGCTAGATACTTTTAGGTGGGTTAATAGTAAAAATTTGGAGCTAAAAGATGAGCAGAAAATTTCAAAAAACTGTAGTTTGGTCAGAATAGGAGTGTGTTGACAGTTACAAAAAAAAAAAAAAAAAAAAAAAAAGAATGTGGTTGCTAAGGAGATTCGTGTCCTTAGAAGCACAGGAACAACAAGCCCCTTTGGAAGGGCTTGTGGAAAGTGATTGCATCATGGGAACTCTGATTTCCTTAATGACCCCATTGATGTGATTATAGTTTAATGGCATTATTAGAAGGCAAAGTGTAGGTGGAGAAGGCGGGCCATTGGGGGTGTGCCTTTGAAGAACACATCTTATCTCCAACCCTTCTCTCTCTGACAACTGACTGCTGTGGAGAAAGCAGCCCTACTTTTTTTTTTGCCTGCCCCATGGAATTCTACCTTGTCCAAACCCCAGAGGAATAGATCCTGTTGACCATGGACTGAAACCTGAAACTGTAAGCCAGATTAAATCATTACTTCTTTTGCCTGTTTCTCTCAAGAACTTGTCATAGCCATGCCAAATGTCACTAAAACACCTCTATTTTTGGAATCTCACTGGTGGCCTCCACCACTGTCCTCATCCTTCCCTTCAAAGGAGTCCACTCTGTCCTCACTATTTATAGAGTCCATATTTGCAAATTTACCTACTTGTCAAATATTATCTGTAACCCCCAAGTCAATAGTCCCAGGGTCATGTGTGAACACAGGCAGGTACACAGTAGGAGAAAAATTAGAATGATCTAACACACAGGTCTCTAGCAGAGGGGCTAACAAGGTGACCTCTGCCTTGTTTCGGATCTCATACGGTAAACAAGAATCCTTTCCAAGGTTCATTCAATTCCACATTCCCGTATTTTGGGCTGTGTGTTAGTGATTCACTGTTTAAGACCGTTCCAAGCTCAGTGCTAAAGTGCTGTTCTAGTGCAAGAAGTCCAGAGGGCTCCTTAGTGTAAGAGGCTGTGAGGTGCACGTGCAGGAATAGTACATGAGCTGTGTGCGTTCTCGTTTTCAAATATAGTAGGACATGATTCCCATTTTATTCTAGTCATATATGTGTCCAATCGGTAGCCCCTGTGCCACATGTGACCAAACACAGCTACAAATACAGTCCAACCAAAACTGTAAACTTACTTAAAACATTATGAGATTTCTGTCTTTTTTTTTTCCAATTAGTTTTGTAACTTGATTTCATAGTTCTTGAGTATGGACTTCGATGAAAACAGCATCAATGGTGCAATGTCAAAGATTAGATGTGTCTGGTGGACGCATCAAGGAGCTAAGATTCCGTGGTAATGAATACAGCAGAATGAGTTCCTATTTGCTCAGGAGTAACTGCTATACCCAACTGCAGTTTCTGGAGACTTCCTTCTCCAGCATGCCAAACCTTACTTTTGAGAAAGTTATGGAAGAAAAGCACCACTGTTCCCAAAGGCAATGTCTGCCTGCCCCAAGTACTCTCTCACTGCTCACAGGCTTCTTCCCACACATGCAATTACAAGATGGAAAGAACGCTATCCCTTCTTGACCATGTACTAATATAATGATAGCTTTCATTCATCCCCTGTAACTGATCCAGCAGGTGCTCAGTTCGACTCCTTCCTTCTGATTCCATCCATTGTACGTTCTCTACCTTACTCTTCAAAGCCTGAATCTTGCTTCTTTACTCTTTTTTATATATAATTTATCTATTTTTATTTCATGTGCGTCGCATATATGCCTGTGTGAGAATATCAGATCCCCTGAAACTGGAGTTACAGACAGTTAGGAGCTTGCCATGTGGGTGCTGGGAACTGAACCTGGGTCCTCTGGCAGAGCAGCCAGTGCTCTTAACCACTGAGCCATCTCTCCAGCTCTGCTTCTTTACTCTTACCTTCTCTTTTCTTCGGACTCACTCTGCCAGTCCTTTTCGGATTCTCAGCTTAGGCAACCCTAGCCTGACACTGCTAATGTCCTTCTTAGATAAGAATGTAAAGCTAACAACTTCCCTTCAAGTGTCATGGTAACAAGCCCTGGTGTATTATAATAGCCACAGGAAACTAAGACATCATCTTATTTTTTGCTGTTTTGACCATCTTTTCTAAAAATTCTATATTTACTATTTTATTGGCACAATAGGAGTTCTTTTGTGGGTGTGCAAATGTTCATATGTGTGCACATTTGTTTGGATGCATGTGGCAGCCAGAAATCCACATGGGGGTTTTCTCAATTCCTCTTCCCCTTGTTCAGTGAGACAGTCTCTCACTGAAGCTGGAGTCACCACTTCAGCTAGACTGGCTGGCTGTCAAGCCCAGGGATTCTCTGTCTCCTTGGTACTCAGATTACAGCCTGGCTTTTTCAGTGGTGCTTGGGATCAGAAATCAGGTCCTCATACTTGCACAACAAACATTTTAACGATTGAGCCATCTCCTCAGTCCCAATATTATGCTTTAATCATTTCATTTTTCTATGTTTTGGAAGTCTTATACTGTATTTACATTCTTTGGGTGGTTCTTAAAAAAACAAAACTAAATTTGTTTGAAGCCAAAATTATTTAGCTTTTGTACCACTAATGAATAAAAATGACCATAACCTACCAGCTTCTCCCTAGACTACATGTCACTGCTGAGCAACATTTTAGCTCTACACTAACCCCTAAAATCAAACATGGCATTTCCTCTTTATAATGAAGTATTCTCAGATCTATCAAAATATTATCCATTTTGCTTATTATTCCTATTTCACATCAGACCCTCCACATGAGAACACTTTTCTTCTGTCTTAAAATTTTGTCTTCTCTGGTCTTTTTTTTTTTCTGTTTACAACTTTAACAGAGTGTAATTGTAGTATAATCCATTGCACACATTTAATGTCAATTTTTTTAATTTAACAGGTACATTAAATCACCACAAAATATAGAACATTTTTATCAGCACAAAATCTTCAGCCCCCCCTCCACAAGTCCCCAGCCTAATCACCAATCAACCTATCAATCTACAACTGTAGATCAGTTTCCTTCTCATTGAGTCTTTTATTAATATAATAATTTAGATCTGATTTCTTTCTCTTATTGTAATTATTCTGAGGTTTACTTTGTGTTATTGTATATATCAACAGTTGCTTCTGCTTATTGCTGCATGAGATCCTATTGTGTAAATATGACACAACCTGCTTATGTCTATTTCTTGATGGACATTAGGTTGGGTCTAGTGTTTTGGCAATAATAAATATAAGGTCATTCTTTTTTTTTGGTTTTTTGAGACAGGATTTCTCTGTGTAGCTTTGTGCCTGTTCTGGAACTCACTCTGTAGCCCAGGCTGGCCTCGAACTCACAGAGATCTGCTTGCCTCTGCCTCAGAGTGCTGAGATTAAAGGCGTGCGCCACCACCGCCCGTCTTGATAAGATCATTCTTATTAAAGTCTTGCTGTAACAAATACATGAGCGCTCTCTCTCTCTCTCTCTCTCTCTCTCTCTCTCTCTCTCTCTCTCTCTCACACACACACACACACACTCCCATTCAGTCTCTTTCTTGCCCCGTGTATATTTTAGATAATTTCTCTGAACCTTCTAATTTACAATTTCCTCCTCATCCATGTTTCCTCTGCTGTGAAACTTGCAGTGTTTTTAATTATGAGAATATCTCTCAAGTTCTGGGGAATTCTAATTTCTCATTCTATAGATTTTTTTCTTTCCTTCAGTGTTTGACAAACTGCTTTTCCGCATCTGATCATTCCACCCTTTCTTTCCTTCAGTGTTTGACAAACTGCTTTTCCGCGTCTGATCATTTCACCATCCAAGGCTTTGTGCCTTTCTATGCTCTGACGTTCCCACCAGTTTGCTTTTGCCACTCTGTTTCCTCGTTTGTAATGTTTGCCTGGGTGGCTATAACGCATAGAACTGTGACATGGAGAACTGTTCAGGCCTGTGTTTGAGATGGTTTGTTCCTCAGAGAACTATCTAATTCTTTTTGCCAGATATCTGGGGCACCAGTGGATCCTGGCCTACCTTCACCAATTCTTGCTTTGAAGTCTTAGGAATCACCAGGATTCTAAGTGTTGGAAGCAAATACCTAAAAATTCAGAATTATCCTTCTGAATTCCCAAGGAAGATTGATTCTCCCTCAGCTCACCTGCAAGACTCAAGATGTGTAGTCTCTTCATAAATTCCCCTTCCTTTCAGCCCTGGTATAGATTCATTGCCAATTCACCACAAGGACCCTGTCTGATGAGTTTCTCACTTTCTATATGATAATTCTAACTCAGACACTGAATAGGTGAGTCCTGGTTTTGCAACTGTCTCTAACTCAAGACTTGGACACCATATTCCCTTTCACTGGGACAGAACAAGTTTACTCGAAGTGAAAGTGTAGGTTAATGTTCCATCTTATGCAATAAATTACTTGCATTTAGTTTTTGGTCTCAGTATCACTGCCTTCTTGCTAGCTCGCTAATGGAGTTGAAAAGAATTTGTTAGTGCTTACAGTGGTAATGTGGCATTGACTCCAGCCTTTTTCCAGAAATGGAAAAATAATCTTCAGTGCTTGCAGGTTTCTGATGCGGTGTTAGATTGCATTAGAACATACCGATTGATCTAAGAATGTGAAGCTTTAAGGGAAAAGGGAAGGTCACTCTACTTTCCTGTCATCAGAAAGGAACTTTGAGGAAGACATAACCTCACTATTCAACCTCATCCAACATACATCTCCATGAAGAGGAATTAGTCAAATATTTTTAATATTCCTAACATTAATGGAATGACTATCCAGAAAAATATGAACACAGGTCTTAATATCTTTAGAAGACTTCTCAAGATATGCATCCAAATCAGACTCACAGAGTTTTCTAGCTTCTAGAATCCTAGGGGGGTGGAGTGGGAGGACATCACTTCTCATTTCATTCATGAACTAAGAAAGCTAGAATGCAAAGCTCTTAGCTGGGTTAGTTCTGAAGCTTGAACATTGTCCACTTGACCCTGGGAGAGATTTAAGTGTCCTGAGACCCCAGTGCACTTCTGTAGCCCGGTCTCTGGTAGCACTATTCACACAACCTAACTCTTGCTCTCTGAAATTATCTTTGTAATCTTGTAGAACAAACACCCACAGGGGCTTTCTCCAAGGGCTAATAAAACATAGAAAAGTATAGTTAATGTATGACTTAAAGTGAACCTCAGCTTCTATTTTAGGTCACATCTTTGAGTTGCTGCTCATAATTTTTATGTGCTATTTGTGCACTTTATCACCCATTGGGAGTTTGTTATGTAACTGCACAGTAGATTTATGCTCAATTTACAGGCCTTCCTATTTTAATTAACTGAAGAGGCTAATAGTTTTGTATATTTGATTTTATGGAACATATTTCACATATCCATTATTTATTAGATACTGCATTCTATATCAGACACAGCCCCCACTTACAGTACTATTATCATAGGAAAAGACAGCTTGCTCTACGGCAATTGTAAATTGCCATAAGTCACACTTCATGACCATACTTTCTTGAAATGAATTTTGATCTACATATAATTTGTAATGCCAGATTTATGTGTAAGGGACTAGAGTGTGTAGCATCTGTACTACAAGTTGAGGAGCAGTGTCAACAGCAGTAAAATTTTGACACTTTTCCATAGGGAAACTAAAATTCAACTGTAACTTTGAAGCAAGGAAGGGATTGGGAATAAGATTACATATTACTAACTAACAAGGAATACAGTGTTCACATTCACTACTAAACAATCTGGGTTTGCTCTTAGAAGGCTGCCTCTTCTAGGAAGTAATAATACCTTTTCTCAGAGGGCCTTGAAAATTTTTCTTCTTTTAGATAAGAAATTAAAACAATTCAAATGAGGATTTCTCTGAAAGTAAAGCAGGTGTGTTGTAGGTTTATACTGTTGGGAAACAGAAAACAGAAGTCCTCTCATGGACAGTGACATCATACAAGAAAAGGGAGAATCACCATCACTGGACTCGAGTATTGACTTACCATTAAATGCTAGGAGAGGCTTCAGTCAGATTTTATGTCTTTGTTACATCCAGAACAGTGACTCATGCATTTTATTTTTTGAGAGACTGAGTCTCCCTCTTCAGTAAAGTCTGGCTTGGAACTCAGAGTCCTACTTTAACTTCAGCTTTCTGAGAGCTGAGATAGGCATGTACCACATGTTCAGCTTCTGGCATTTTTAATGTGACTGACTCATTGGGCAATCACAGGCACATGTTATGGGTAACCCAGGTTAGCTTAGTTAGCAGCACAGTCGTTAACATTTAGCTTCTAAAAGAGGAGGTGGTTGTGGATGAACTATGTTCCATAGCCTGGTTTCAAACAGTGTCCAGCTTAATCTAGTAACCTCGACAATGGGTATTCATCTCAACAAGACTCATTCTGGATTGCCTAATGGTCACTTGATCAGATTGTCACTGCTCACTACATTTCTCAGACAAGTCTCAGATGATTTTCTAAATGAAATCCAATTGACAGCTTCTGCTCTGTTCTTAATAAGGTGGCCATTTCAATGTACTTGCCTCTTGGGAACTCACGCTCCCCAGTGACAGAGTATTGAAGAGCTTATGCTATGTAAAGGCATCTTCAGCCCATGCCTCCCCTTCTCTACATACATGACAATAAATGAGAGACAGGCTGCACACACGGATGGGGAATGGGCAACATGGGAGCAGCCAGTTGTGACTTCTCAAGTGGAAGCAAACTCAGTCTGAAGTTCATGTCACTAGTAAAACATTTGCCCATGAGCTTTAAGACAGCCCAGGGTTCTGAGTTCACATCCTAGCTTTGCCATTAAATAACTTTAGGATATTATACAAGATTCTTCACTATTCTGGGCTGACAAAAACTTTTCAGCCTCCATCTTTTGCTCATTGCCTCAAACCAACCTGTTCCCCATGTCTCAAAAATAAAAGAAAATTGTCCATATCAAGAATCACCATGTCCCTCAGTTGTCTAGGTGTGACATGGAGTGACGGGAAAGTATCACAATATGGAGGACCTTGCCCTGGGGGTTTTGTGATCTAACCTACAGATCAAAAGTCTCCAGTGTGAGAAAGCAGGGACCGGGGCTGGAGGGATGGCTCTGAGGTTAAGAGCACCGACTGCTCTTCCAGAGGTCCCTGGTTCAATTCCCAGCCACTACATGGTAGTTCACAACTGTCTGTGACTCCATTTCCATGATATCCAACACCTCACACAGATATACGTGCAGGCAAAATGCCAATACACCTTAAAAATAAAAAGGAATCATTTTTTAAAATTATATATACATCTATACATACACACACACACACATACACACACACACACACATACACACACACACACATACATACACACACACACACACACATATGGAAAGAAAGAAACTCTATTGTGCTTTGCTAAGGGAAATGAATAATCAAAGAAGATTATTCTCTGGTCCAATGCTGGGAGACTCTAACCAAGCAAACAAAAAGAGAAGTTAGATGATATTTGAGTTGGGCATCTACGATGGTTAAGATTTGTTAGGTGTGGGGCTCAGCGAAGCTATTCACAGGGGAAGAGCAGCGTGGATGGAGTCAAGAAAACATAAGTATGTTCTCTGAAGGGAACAGTAACTTCCATGCATGAAAGAAACCTGGTGAGTCCTTGGGTGTAAGGCTGACTAGGAAGGTGATAGTGAGCCACATCATGAGCACACTGAGAAAGACCTTCAAGAGTTACACTTGATGCAGATGGCAGCAAAGAGTGGGAATGACTTAACATGCTTTTAGCATAGTGTTTTTTTCTTCTATGAGATTTGCATATATATATATATATATATATATATATACACACACACACATACATACATACATACATAATGTATTTTGCTTAAATCCACCCCCAACTCCTCCCAAACCCCACCACCACACCCCCTCCCAACTTCATGTTTTCTTTGTGTTTTTAATATGTCGCTGAGGCCACTTAGTGCCCCACCCTATGCACATGGGCATAGAGATAGCCACAGGAGCATGACAACCTAGTAGGGGCCACATCCCTATGGAAAACTAACTCTTCCTGCACAAACAGCTGCCAACTGTCAACAGTTCCTCAGTAAGGGTGGGGCCACGTGAGCCTCCCCCATGCACACTGGAATGTGGATTGTGTTGATCTTTCACAGGCCTTATGTAAGCAATCACAACTGCTATGAGTTCATAAATGCAGTAGTCTGTCATATCCAGAAAACATTGTTTCTCAGCATTCTTCCCTGACTTCTGATTCTTATAATCTTTCCAAAATGTTCCCCAAGCCTTGAGGGAAGGGAGTGCGGAAATTGATGTCCTATTTATGGCTGAGCACTCCCATTTATGGCTGAGCACAACTTATCCTCTGCACTTTGACCAGATAGGTTTCCTGTATTAACTACTATCCATTGCAGAAAGACGCTTCTCTGATGAGGACTGAGAGCTTCACTAATCTATGGGCACAAAGATAAATATTTAGAAGCCTGTTGGCAATAACAAAGAGGAGAACCACTGTGTTCAGTTATCCTGAACTTGAATCTTCCCTGACCTACTAAACATGCATTGCTCCTAAAAGTCATTGAAAGCCTTTGCTCCTGGCCTGGCTGCAATCCTAATCCTCCCTTCTTAAATAGTTAATTGTTTATGTCCCGGTCAACACCAGGTCTGTCTTCTCCTTGGTGTCCTTGTCTCTTCCCTGCTTGCAGCTCTCAGGTCTCATCATGGGCTCCTCACCCTCTGTGCACAAGTGACCCCAGTTCATTCCAAGGCTTAAGTCTATTCTTACTCTGTCCATTTCACTCTTGGGCCTAAGTCAGTATCTATAGGAGAGATCTCACCCTAGAACAGAGACATTGTGTGGCAGGGTAGGACAGTGCAGGAGTTTCTCCAGCTTTATTCTTGCTGAGGCTGTTTTAGGTGTAACTAGGATTTTATCTCTTTGATGTAGAATCCCACAGAAAATTATCTATCTCCATTCTCAGAACCTGAAGTCAAGATGCTCCTTAGCTTCTGTTAAATTGCTTGCTTGCAGAAAACCTCCCTCTGCAGCTACCAAGCAAGATATCAGGACATGGTTTTTGCCTTTAAAAACCCCTCACCCTAAAAACTTGGCACTGTACCTAGATCTTGAACACCTGAATGTAGTCCCAGTCAGCTGGAGTGAAGACTTACAGTGGACTAGACTGTGTCTGAGTGGTCTTCTTTGGTGGACTTGCCATAAACAACTGGCTTCCTTGACATCTCCACTCATATGACCGTATTCATCTCAAATGCAACTTGTTCAAACTTTAATTTATTTTGGCTCATCTCCATCAAATGTGCAAACTCTTCATCCACTGCAACTTTTATTGAGATGGCTGAACACCTATAAATGCTCATGTCTGGTAGCACACAGCATCTTTCACCTCTTCCTCTTGCGCCTGTCCACTTCCCATCAGCTACAATCTGTTCATTGTACCTTTTCAGGTGCATTAGAATACCAGTTAAGCCAGTGCCTCTAAAAAGAAGCTTTATAATGTCTTCCTCTGGGAGACAACTGATAAGCTCAGTAGCATGTGAAAAAAAAATGCTTAAGTGGTGGTATGGTTTGTGTACTGTGAAAAAGAAATTTTACATGCAAATGGATTGGCATCCATTGGTGATAAAGAAATGTTTTGGGGTGATGTAGAAACCCTAATATTAAATATATTCTTGAAAATCTGCTTTTGAAGCAGTTGAATTGTACCTATTGCAAGCACATATTTAATATGGTAAACGTGATGTTACTTCCAGAACCCTCAAGAGCAACATCTGTTGTTGAGTGATAAGGCACACGGTTTTAAAGCCCCAGAGTCCTGCAGGAAGGATACAATCAGCTGGGGGTTGCCTGTGAAGTTGTTTTGGGGGGCGTTGGGTGCCAGCTAGAGGCAGATACAAATGTTATGAGCCCTTTGATGGTCAAACACTTGTCTCCAGAGGCTGCCAAGGGGTTCCAGCACACCATCTGCCGGAGCCTTCCTTTTCATCCCGTTTAGGAGGAAGATGTCACAGGATTGCCTCTGCTGCGACTGATACCTCCTAATGGTGTTATAGGTTGGACTAGACCCCCCCCACACACACACACACAAATATGACCAAGTCCTCACTTCTGTGTGGTTTAAATATGACCTCAGAAAGAAAGTTTTTGCAGGTGTATGCAAATTGAGGTCACACTGGTGCAGAGGCGATCTGAACCCAATGACCAAATCAGAGTGAAGCTGGGAGCCACAATACAAAGGAAAAAAGGCATGTGGAGGAGAATGGGGAGAAAGTGATCTGATACATCTGACCACAGCCAGGAACACCAATGGTTACCAGAGGCTCTTCCGCATAAACTCAGACAAAGCTTTGTTTTTAGACCTTTGGCTTTATAAAATGAAATTAGTTTTTGTTGTTTTTAAGCCACCCAGTCTATGTGCTTTCTTACAAAAATGCCTAGAAACAAATATAATGGTTCATTCTTAGCTAGGACAAAAATAGGAGCCAAAAGACAGGCCTGTAGAAATTCCTTACAGACTGAATGGCAACCTAACTGATCTTGTCCGTCTCAGATAGCGCGTAGACCTACCTGCTTCTCTGGACCTTCATGACATCTTTCCTGGATTGCATGGTGGGTTCTGGGATGGCCTCTCTGCTCTGGTCTCACACCAAGAGAAAGGGAGAAGCTTAACTTCACTGTAATCATATTTATTTAGAGCTGCTTGCCTGGACTGTCTTAAGCAGCGAGCGTTGTATGTGAAATACAGACTCTTAGCAAGGAGTTAACCCATCTTTGCTTTCTTTATTACAGCAGCCCCGTGTAACCAGTAGCACCATCCACTACATCCAGGGGCATGAAGATGCTGCAGTCCAGAGAAGTGAGAGCATAGCAAGATCACCAGATCAAGGCTACACAGACAGAATCCAACCCCAGACCGACTAACCCAGTCTATGTTGTATGTGATGGTTAATACTGATTGTCCATTTAATAAGGCCTAGGATCATCTAGGAGACAAACCTGTGAGGGAGTTTGTAGATTGGGGTAACTGAGGAGTGAGGACCACTCCAACTGTGAGTGTACCATCCCATGGACCGGGTCCCGGACGGTAAAAAGGAAAGAGTTCAGCACCAGCATTCATCTCTTTCTTCTCCCTGACCTCGACGCTGGGTGACCCACTGCCTGCCCCTTACTGCTGCTGCCATGCTGTCCCTGCCATGATGGACTGAGCTCTCAGACCGTGACCAGCCAAACCCTTCCTTCCTTCAGCTGCTTTTGTCTGGTGTGTCGTCACGGCAACGGGAAATGTTACAATTGTCCTGCAATATTCGTTCGGGGAGCTGCAGCTCATGGCTCAAAGAGCCAACAGAACCTCTAAAACAAAGTACCTATCTTCAAAGAGTCCTTTGAACCTTGGGGTGGGAGACACTCCCACCCAGCCCCTCTGGAGACAAGGTGCCCTGTATCCTGTGCTGGCCTCTAATTTGCTATGTAGCTTAAGACTGCCTTGACCTTCCCATCCTCCTGCTGACGTGCTGAGATCACAGATGTTTGCCATCACACCTGTTATGGGGGCCTGGGGATCAAAGGCTAGACTGTGCATACTAAGCAAGCACTCTAGTTACTGAGCCCCAGGCCCCATCCTCATTTCTCAGTAGAAACACTGACTCTGGGGTTTGCCTCTTGCGCTGATGAGAATCAAATTGTGCATTTGAAACACTACTTGCCACATTTCTTTTGCCCAAAACCACTGTTTAATCCTGCCTTGGCCTCTGTCAGCCGAAGCTCCTGAGCCCTCAGCCCCTGGAGAGCAGTGTTACTGGTGTGATCCAAGGCTATGGTTTATTCGCCTGCCGGACAATATGCTATTATAAACTTTCCCAAGAGTACAAGAGAGTTAATGTTTATAAAGTGCTCCAAGAGACACTGATAAAAGATGTTAAAATGGCATTGATAGAGCACACTCTGCAGGCCCCACCTCTCACTCAGGCTTGATGGATATGCGTCTCTCTTTCGCAGTAGGTGGACTCTTCGCTTCAGATGAATTGAGCTCATTAATTAGGCTCCTGCCTGCAGTTTATTATGAAGGATGCTCCATTATTGCTGTAATTAGGACCCTGAGCCAATACTTAGACTATCTCACTGCAAACATACAGGGGAAGGGGGCTTGTCTCCTTGAAGCCACTGTGCTCAGAGATGCTAAACTCAAGCCCATTATCTTGCATAGACAGGCAGCCAAGTTGCTAATCAGATGAGGAGATCCATTGATTTCCACAGTGCTTTTAGATAACTTCCATAAAAGCACAATAGTGATTAATGCATTGCCCAACAGTGTTTCCTATTTCCAGACATTAGCTCCATCCACACCCACAATGCCTTTGCATCACATCCAGTCTACAGCCAATAGATTTTTTCTGAAAAAACAAAACAAACTTTACCCATTTGCTAGCAAGAAGCTACTGCATTAGCCAGAGAATCTGCAGCACCTTCAAGGCAATTCTCAAGTCAGATGAAAGGAACATCAATAAATTTCAAATCCACATGTCCAGGCCTGGCATCAGAAATTCTCGGTCATTTAGTTTGAGTTGGGTAACAGACATCATCAGTGTCTCCGTCTCTCTCTTTCTCCTCCCCCTCTTGTCTCCCCTTTTTCTTCTTTCCTATTTTTCCTTTTATAGCAACAGTAGACAATGGTTTTTTTTTTTTTGCAGGAAAATTAAGAAGGAAAGCACACCTTGTTCCCCACACTCAAATACCACACAGAAGGTTTTTTATAGCTATCCTGAGGAATATAAATGTGCACGCAGTCCTAAGAACTCAGTTTTAATACAACCATTTGACAACTCCCATATCGTTGGAATCCAACAGCCCTTGTAAAAATAATTTCTGATTAAACCACAGCTCAACATTTACATTTTCCTCAATATCTTTCCTTAATATAGCAGCCCACGTGAGCACACGATTGGCATTTAGCCCCTGGCAGCTGTCCGTGCTCACCACTGCCATTGAGAACTGTGCCTTCAGACTGCATAATGAATGGTCTTATCAGTTGTTATGGGTCTTGGCGGGCTGGCTTCCTTCTTAGATTAAAGGGAATATAAATAGAGATAATATGTGCAGTGTCCATCTAGAGCTCTTCTGGGACAGTTGATTTTCTGAACTTAAGGGAAATTACCATATTACTTCTAAAAAGAAGCTACTTGAATGTTTTCTGGCATTAGTAATTAGGCAGGGAGTGTAATTAAGTAGAAATGAAGGCAGCATTCCATTTGACAAAGGATAGAAAAACTGAAAAATCATTTTTCAGTACCTTAAAAGGGCCAACAATTTCATGGAGTCATTACAGTCCATAATCAATCACTTACTCATTACATAAACATTTATTAAGCACCTAACGTGTAGGTTCTAGGTGCTGGGAGCCAAGTAAAGTGCTCGAGCTGTTCTGTCTTCTGATTCCTATTCCACTTCTTATCGCTGCTAACGTGGCTATGAACAGTTCACTAATTTTGGAAATGTGAAATATTAGGAAATCAAAACATTTATGTTATTAAGGACCCTCATCATATAAATACTAAGATTAAAAATAGAAAACCTGGAGTGCTGGGACCCAGAATCTGGATGGCCCAGAGACCTAGGATAGACCCAAACATGACTGGAGGGGGGAAAAAAGGTCAATGTAATGATGCCTTATGATATTTTGCTATATTATAGATTGGTGCCTAGCCTAATAGTCATCAGAGAGGCTTCGTCCTGCAACTGGTGGAAACAGATGCAGATCCCACAGTTAAACATTAGGCCATGCTCAGGGAATCCTGCTGAAGAAGGAGGAAGGATTGTAGGAGCCAGAGAGATCAAGGACATCACAAGAAAACCCACAGAATCAACTAAGCTGGGCTCATAGGCGCTCACAGAGTCTGAACCGACAACCAGGGAGCCTACATGGGACCTACCTCTGCAAATATGTGACAGTTGTATAGCTTGGTCTTCTTGTGGGACTCCTAACAAGGGCTGTCTGATGCTTTTACTGGCATTTGGAACCCTATTCCTCATACTGGGTTGCCTTGCCCAGCCTTAATACAAGGGGAGGTACTTAGTCTTATTACAACTTGATATGTTATATTTTATCAGTATCCACTGGAGGCCTGCCCTTTTCTGTATAGAAACTGAGGAGGAGTGAAAGGGGGCAGGGAGGTCATGGGGAGGAACTGGAATGAGAGGAGGGAGGGGAAACTGTGACCAGGGTGTAAAAGAACAAAAAAGAAAAGAAAAAGAAAACCTGAGGAACTGGTGACATGATTTGGTGGTTCAGAGCACTGGGTTCAATTTCTAGCACCCATATGTCAGTTCACAACTATCTGCAACTCCAGTTCCAAGGGACCTGATACCCTCTTCTGGCCAGGCACAACATGGTGCACATACATACATGTAGACAAAACACTCATGTACATGAAATTAAAACATTAAAAACAAATAAATAAAATCTTCTAAAAATCACTATGATGCTTATGGTAATTAATTGTTAATTAATTAATTAATGATTAATTAAATGCTGATCAATTAATTGTGGAACATTGACTTTAGAAAAATTTTGATATTGGTTGATGAGCTACAAGAGGTAAAATATTAAAGTGTACACAACTGATTAGATAAGTCAAGAAAGTGAGATGGAATTCCTTTCATAAGGTTACCAGCTTATGAAAGGTGTGTTGTGTCTATTTAAGTTGAAAGACAGCCTGTTTATTTTAGACATCTATTAGGCAGAAGTGGGATGCCACCAGTTAGCTTCTGCTCTATAACAAATCTCCCTTAAATCAAATAGCTTAGAACATTCACCATTCAATTTACTTCACAATTCTTTCCATCTGTGGAGATTTCCTTCAGGTATGGTTTATGTGATCCCTGGTAGATGGTCTCCTTTCCCATGACTAATACTATGAATTACATGAATTGGCCAATGCCTTCCACTGGAGTGGAGCCTGTCTGCTCTGACTGGCCTCCCATGTTTCGAAGGCCAACCTGAGTTGTAATTTGGGGTTCCAAGAAGAAGAAAGAGAATATGAATCCCAATGCCAACTATTTTCCAAGTCTCAGATTCAGCTGCATTTGCTATCATCCCACAGTTCACTTGCTGAGGTTCTGGGGATTGAACCTGGGGCCCCATGCACGTGAGGCAGTCACTCACCACCAAGTCATATCCCCAACCCTGCTGGTCTCATTGGTGAAAGCAATTCTCAAGGCTAAGTGAGAAGGGGCTTCCAGGGGGCAGAGGGAAGAACTGTGGCTGTCTCTGCAAACAATCTACCCCAGGACCCCTTTGCTAGGACACAGGCAGGGAATTTGGAGTTAGTCTTAAGCCCATGTTTGTTTTCAAAAGGAAAGGAATTTAGAAAGTGCTGTGGTCCTTTGAGACTGAACTATTGCTTTGTAGACCATCACCTAGCAACAGAAGGTAACACCTTCTCCCTCCAGCAGGCAAACCTCTGGCTTGTGTAATTGAACTCTCACGTGTCTGGCCATTCTACTGAGAAACTATCACTTTAAAGGGATCAAACCATACAAGCCAAACAAAGTCAGATTTGAGTGTGCTGCTTTTCAAATGGTACACTAATGAGATTTTCATTGGGTGAAGAGATTCGGGGCCTTTCAGCTCATCATTTAAAGAGCTTTGTTCCATTGGCATTCACAGGCTCTCTCAAAGAGCCTGCAGTAAAACTCCCGTTTGACTCCTGTCTGGGCATCAAAGATAAAAACGTTAAAGCAGAAACAGAGTGGAAATTGTACGAGAATAACGAGTTGTCTACAGTTTCACGGGGTGACTTATCTTTTATTCCTCCTTCTGTCTTCTGGGACCCTCCTCACCCATTCTTTCACGACTGCTGTCCATTCTACTTTGGAAACGTCCCCAAATTTCCTGTGTTTTCAACTCACTGCCTTTGCCCTCTCCAGGGCTCCTAATTGTTCTTTCTAAGCAGACTGTCCCTATCCAGTCTGCCCTTCACACAGCAGGCCAATTTCTTTGTGAGAAGACAGATCCTTACCTCACTCTGCTCTGCTCAGAAGTTACAGCAATGACCATAGCTTCATTCAAAAAAGTCAAACTCCTTGGTCAACACCTGAGACCTTGGGATCTGACCCAAAATTTGGGGTTTTGGTTTTTTGTTTTGTTTTGACAAGTTTATTCTCATTTTTCTACCCACCGATTCTAGCCAAACTTACTCTTGGCCTCTCCAAACACACTTTAAACCTGGTTGATTTTATTAGAGACTTTTCAAATGCACCATCTACCTAAGCCAAATTCAAATGCTACCTCCTCCAAGAAGACCTGCTTTGTTTCTTCTCTTGGAAGAAGCAGACTAACTTTCAGTGACAACTCTGTCGTGACATAATAAATACAAGTGACAAGGAAATAACAAAAATGAATGTGAACAGGGCACAGCTTTGGAGAGAGCTGGAGCTGGGATGCAGCTCTGCAGCTTCCTTGCTGTGTTACCTCAGATAAATCACTTAGCCTTTCTGAGTCAAAGCTTATGTTTGCTTGAGAAAAATAAGATGTCCATTGGTTTGTGGAAGTTAAATCATAGTGTATTATAAGCCTGCTACATAGTTAATGGTTGGAATTAAATTGCTTTTAAAAATCACATTTGACTTTTGCATTTTTCCAGCACCTTTTTCTGTTGTAAAATCTTTTGGAGGACAGAATTGCTATCACTCCCCATAGCACCTTCCAACTATTCATATGGAAAACACTTAACATTTTTTAAAGTTTCATTTATTTTTGTTCTATGCCTATGAGAGTTTTTCCTGCATGTATGTACATGACCATATGTGTCTGGTGCCTGCAGAATTAGAAAAGGGCATTGGATCCTTTGGAACCAGAGTTACAGATAACTGTAAGCTACGGTGGGGCACCATGAACCAAACCTGGGTTTTCTGGGAAAACACCCAGCGCTCCTTAACCACTGAGCAATCTCTTAACTTTTCAAAAACACTTTATACGATAAACAAACACAGACCTTTATTAAAAATCAAACTCCCCCTAGCTTTCCCTGAGCAATCTATCTAAAATGATCCCCAAGTCTCTTTCCCAGGCCTTATTTCCTGTGATACTTAATTATAATCTGTAATGGCAATACATGCATGTTGTGATGTGTTTAATAGTTTGCCCACTAAAACACACATTCAAGAAAATGGGGATTCTTCTGCACATTTCAATTATAGCGAACTTCCATCACTTAGATGAATGGTAGTGGACAACTATTGAATGGGTAGGTGGATGGATGGATGGAAGATAGATAAATGCATGAACAGATAAATGGAGACATCTCTTTTCCACCCTTGAATTTTATCTCTGTTTTAGTCCATTTAGGCTAATGTAAAAAATAAATAAATACTAGGTAATTTATAAATAATAAAAACTAATATATTTCAAGGTTCTGAAAAGTGTGAAGCCCAAGCTGAAGGCAGAGGCATGGCCCGCGTCTAGTGAGGCCCACACTCTGCTTTCAGAATGACACCTCATTGTTGCAGCCTCACATGGCAGAGGCCAGAGAGCGAAAGGGACTGATGCACTATGAGGCTTGCTTTATAATGGTATTAATCCCTCCTAATCACATCTTAAAGGCTCTACGTTTTAGTACTATCACACTGGCAGTTAAGTTTCAATACAGGAATTTGGGGAATACACTCAGACCACTGTAATCTCTAGAGAAAATACCATCACTGACTGCTCCTCAAAGTGAAGTTTACAGAGGACAAGTGAAATACCAGAAAACTGTGCTGTGTAGTTATTGGTGGAAGAAACTGAGAATGTGATCAGAAATGTGCAGTAGCTGTATCTTCTGTTTAGCTAGGTTTCTCTCTCTCTCTCTCTCTCTCTCTCTCTCTTTCCTTCTTTCTCCCTCCCTCCCTCCCTCCCTCCCTCCCTCCCTTCCTTCCTGTTGTTTGTTTGTTTGTTTGTTTCAGCCTTGCCTTCCGGGCATACAAGAGGATGACAGCTCTGAGTTTCCCTGCAGTTAGTCGTGAACCAGGACAGAGGAAGACCATGTCCCTTCTTGACCAAACCTTTTAATGGTCAGTCTGAGAAACAGCTTGCCCTGACCTGGTTCATGGGATGCTTCATGGAGACTAGTTGACCGAGACCCAGTCACCTAGACCTGCAAACAGCTTTGGAAGAGTGAGAACTAAACATGGTGCCCAGCCATGAGATTCAGGGGTTGTTTAGTACTGCAACACAGTCTAGTCATCCTGAGCAGCACAAACTGCATTTTGGTGGATATTATGAAAAGCAGAAGGAAGACAGGGAAGGTTTGACATTTCCAAACAAATCTTATCAGTGCAAAACAGCCTGTGTACCTGAAATGACAAGTCAGTCACTGTGAGTACTCATTAGTTTATTTGCAATGATCATGACATGACCTCCCATCTCCATTGGCTTCTTTCATGATGAGGGAATCTACCATCCCTTACTGAGATAGACAAACTACACTACTTTTTGGGTGGTACATTGTTTACAAAACCTATGCAAATGACAACCATATAAAGTCGAATCGTGATTCCAATCCACATGTGTTCCCATAAACACAGAACTGTGTAAACCAAGGACTGCCTACTATTTGACCTTTCCAAGGAGTATTGTAGTTTTGTTTGTTTGTTTGGTTCTTTGAGGTTTTCTTCTAGAAAACAACAACAACAATAATATATATATATATATTTATTATAATATATAATAAAAATAATAATTATTATTATTATTTGCTTGTGATTCAAGTCCTGATGATTTATTTATTACTCGTAAGGTCATATTTTGACTCGACTCAGACTTAGAAGTTGAAAAAAAAATGTTTTTATCGCCTTAGGGTCAGTGTCAGGGATCAGGCCACCAGAAGCCATGAATGCCTCCCTAAAGCAAAGGAGTGAGTTTCCACAAGTACACCATACTCTATCTTCTAAACACAGAAATATATGTCCAGAAGGTCAGGCATGGCCTGTGACCACATATAGGGAGGCCCTTGGCTGTATTAACATGATATTCCAACCATCTGGACCCATGAGTTATTTTTGTTCATAAAGACCTCTCCAGATTCATTACTGATAGCAATGCAACCATGCTTGACATAAGAACAACAAATGTTTTGAGGGGCAATCTATGCATCTGAGGTTCTTACGTGTCAGTTGGGGGCATAAGACTGACCTATTTAGTAGCTAGGTCTGAAATAAAGAGAGCGCAGAACTTTCTGTTTCAGAAACATCTGGACCTTTCTATCATGCCTTTATTATTTTCTAAAAGTTAATGTGAAATGAGGACCAACAAAGGTACAGGGACAGTAACTGTGACAGGAAATGAGCAGCTGACAAGGGAGGGGAGGACTCCTGAGAAAGTGACCTTGAGGAGGTGAGAGAAAGCGACATTAAGGGGTAGAGATGTAGCTCACTTGTTCGAATGCTTGCCCAGCATACACAGAGCACTGTGTTCAAAGCCCAGCACCACGTAAAACTGAGCATGGTGGTGTGTACTTACAGTCCCAGCACTAGGGAGACAAGGAACAGGAGTTCAAGGCCATCACTGGCTGCATAAGGTGGTGGTGGGTGGAAATGGAGGAAAAGTAGATGACATATGACCTAGGGAATCCAAATATCCACACAGACCAATCAGAACACCACCGAGTGTGACTAAACGTGGACAGTTTCCTAGTCAGCTTCCTGCTGCTGCGACAATCACTATGAACAGAAGCAACCTGAGGAGAAAGGTGTTTATCTTAGCTTACACTTTCAGGTAACAGTCCTCACTGAGAGAACCAAGGGCAGGCGCTCAAGGCAAGAACTGAAGCAGAGACGGTGGGGTAACACTGCTTACTAACTGGCTAGCTTCCCATAGTTTACAAAGCTTGCTTTTTTATACCATCCAGGACCACCTTCCCAGAAGTGGCACTGGCCAAAATGGGCTGGGTCCTCCTACATCACTGATTAATCAAGAATGTAAACATTCCTAATTTGAGGTTCTTCCTTCCCAGGGGACTCTAGTTTATGTCACGTTGACAAAAACTAGCCAGCGTAGTTGACTTTACTCAACTTGACACGCAAATACATAGATAGTAAACCATAACGTTTCTTTCGTTGTCCCACCCCAGGATTCATGTCAATAACACAATACTATAAAACATACTCTAAATTGAAAAGACTCACAGTCTTTAAAAAATTCAGTCACTTAGATGGGTGGTGGTGGTGCACTCCATCATTCGGGAGGCAGAGGCAGGCGGATCTCTGAGTTTGAAGCCAGCCTGGTCTACAGACAGCCAAAGCTACACTGAGAAACCCTGTCTCAAAAAACAAAAACAAAAACAAACAAATTCAATCACTTAAAAATTCAGTCTTTTTAATATATCCAACATCTCTTTCAAAGCCCCATGTCCCTCAAAGCCCCAAGTGGGCTCCTGTAAAATAAAAATAAGTTAAATATTTTCTTACTCTATGAGCAAAGAAACAGGGCACAGTTAACAATTAAAAACAAAGCAAAATCAATATCCATCTATGTAAATTACGTCCTGTAGGCCAGTGTCTGGAATCTAGGACACACATACAATTTTCTGGGCTCTAAAGGGCTTGGGCAACTTCACTTCCCCGGCTTTGCCATATGTAGCACACACAGCAGGTCTGGTAGGCTGGGGTCAGCTCCACCCTGCAGTTCCTACTGCCCTCGTTAGTAATCCATGGTCCTGGCATCTCCAATAAGCTGGAGTTTCCACTGCAGCTGAGGCTGCTCTTTCACACACGGCCTCTCCTAACCTCTCTTCAGGAAAAGTCCAATCCTGCAGCATAGTGCTAAGCTTCATCTGCTCCCTGTGACCCCTTTATGCCTGTGGAAGACACATTGCCAAGCATGGCCGCCGTTGATGTGCAGCCTTGGCTGCTGCTTGGACCACGGCTTCTGTGTGCTGACCCCAAGGAAATATTGTACAGCAGGCTGTTAACTCAATGATGCTGGTCTCTTACTAATCAGAGCTGATTTTCTAGCTCCAGCTCACCAGTGTCCATGGTTCCGACACAGCAAAACACTCCACAGTTCTGTTTTTAATGCAAAACACTACATGAACAGTCCTGATAGAGCGTTTTCTCTGAAACTTCACAAACCAGGCTTCTGCCATCTGCCTTTTGTCTCCACATTCCTAACTTCTAAGTTTCTACAAAAGCTATTAAGTGCAGAAAACTCAACAACCTTTTCTAGACCAAAGCTCCAAAATCTTTTCCAAACCCACACAGTTAGGTTCACCATGTTCCTGATACTAATCCTGTTCTCATCAGTTTCTCTGTTATTGTGATGAAACACTGAGCAAGACCAGCGTGGAAAAGAAAGGGTTTGCTGAGCTTACAGTTTACATTCCATTACCGAGGGGAGCCACAGCATGAACTCAAGTCAGGAACTGAAGGCAAGACAGTGGAGGAGTGTTGCTTACTGGCTTGCTCGGGCTGCTTCCTATTAGCATCCAGTACCACTTGCCCAAGAGCAGCACTGCCTACAGTGGGATGGGTCATTCCACATCAGTCTGATGAGATCCAAGGCAATACCCCAGCAGATGTGCCCACAGGCCAGTCTACTAGAGGCAATTCAAGTGAGGGTCCTTCTTCCAAGGTGACGCTACTGTCTGTGACAACCTTAACAAACAGAACATTACTAACTCCACATGCCGAGCAGAGAAGTGGCAGCCATGGCCTATCTGTGGCATGGCAGTGAGGGACCTGTTACTGTTACATTGATCTTCTGGTTTCATTTTGCTTTGTTTTGTTCAAGCTGGAAATACAGATATTAATGGAAATCAGCCAGTTCTCAATATCGGCCACTTAGACAGACAACTGAGGGTCAGGTGACAGCAGCAGCTGGCTGAGGTGAATGACTTCTGTAAGCTCTGACCCAGGGCTCCAAAGCTTGAATGAAATTCTTTCTTTTTCTCTTTCACCTAACCTTTTGCATTTCAAATGACTCTATTTTTCTGCACATGGAGTATCTTTATGCTGAGTAAAATTGATATTTGATACAGTGCATTTACTTTGCATAATTCCTGAATTTGGAAGAGGAAGTTTAAGATATTTGTTTCCTTCTCTGACCCTGAATGATCTGGCTCTGTCAACAGTAATTGGGCCCAGCCTCTGGCAGGCTGGGATGAACTGCTTGAAGAGGGCTGGCCTTGATTAATTAAACTGTTTGCTGAGAGCAAATGGCAGAGTTCTCAATCACAACCCATGCCTTTTCAGGCACCTCTGGGGAATCTCTGGTCTGAGTTTGCAAAACTGTTGCTCTGGAAAACCATTCCTCGCTAGTAACATTTACTTTATCACATGGTTTATCACAAAAACGAGTCTATATTTTCCATTTGAACTGTTCTAAGCCTACAGTTCACTGGCATTAAATGCAGTCACTGTATTGTGCAACCACCACCACCATCTATTTCCAGAACTTTCACCATTCCAGATAGAAACCATTGCCCATTAACTCCCTGCTTCCTTTCTCCCTAGCTCCTGGAAACAGATCTTACTTTGCTATCTTCTCTTATTTGTTTTGAGACAGGTCTCACTCTGTAGCTAAGTCTGGTGACCTAGTGAAACAATCCTCCTGCCTCAGCTCCCCAGCTGAGGATTCAGGCATGTGTCACAGTGTCAGCCTTGTAAATTGAACAGGAGCTTTCACAGTCTGACTAGTGAGGTAATAGGGGGTGGGGATCATTTTGCATGAATGGTGGCAGCAAGGAACAGTTTCAAATCTTTCTGACATGCCTGGATTTAGAGATACAGTGGCCTGGGCAGTAGCTCAGTCGGTAGAGCATTTGTCTAGTGCCTGTTTTTGAGTCCAAGCACTTTTTAATCTTCATGAATGTGCTACTTACAGATATCTCACGTGAGTGCAATTACAGTAGTTCAGCCCTTTCATGTCTAGCCTCTTTCACTCAGCATGATGTCTTCAAGGTCATCCATACCATAGCATGTAATCTACTTATCTTCTTATTGTTATTCCTTTTACCCTTTCTCTACTTTAACTGAAAATATATAGAAAGGCAGTAATATTTTTAGCACAAAAACTGCCTAATTATACATCATTCAAAGCTTCAATTCTCTTAAAAGGGCTCTGATTTACCCAAACATATGATTTTCAGACTGTTTGAACTTGAAACTAGCATCAGCATGAACAACCTGCTTGGTCCTAAGAAAGTGATTTCCCTTTTCTATGCTAAGATAATGGTAATCCTTAGGAGTCTTAATATCCAGTGTTTCATATGACATGCATAGACATCACAGTCATATCCATTTATTCAAAAAGGCTGAAGTCATTTTATTTCACTCCAGGGACTATTTATGTGATGAAAGACTGTCTAGTTAAATATAAGTACATTTAAGTGATCTAAATAATTGAAGTCCTTGTTGTGGAATCTGTACTATTTATTCAGCAGGAGCTGGCAGGTGGGAAAAGGTAAGCGATGAGCTGCCATGCCCTGGGGACATTCCTCTGTAAGGTGTGCAGTTGCCTTGCCCTCTACCTGAAGATGGGAAGCTCAGAATGAGCTACACAACAGAATCACAGTCACAACCTCAGTGGGGAAACTCACAGAAACCATTGGAAGGAAAAAGGAAAGATGGGAGGAGAGAGAAACAAAGGACAACCCCAGGGAGGACACCAGGAGTCATTTGATGCAGCCACAGAAGTCCTGACTCTCTTAACTCAGCCCCAGGAGCACATACTTTTGCTGTAGCATCATGTCAAGAGATCCGGGTGGAAGGGAAGCCCTCACCCCCTTTCTTCAGGCAGATAGGAGACTAGTGGGGGACAGAGCCAGGGAAAGGGATAAACAGAGGAATGGAAATCCATAAAATACCAGGGCTCTGCAGAGGGAGACGAGTGAGCACTCTCTTAGAGTCAGGAAAGCTTCCTGGTGGGTGTGATAGCTGCACTGGATGTTGAAAATTAAGTAGAAGCTCTGCAGTCAGACTAGACAGGCAGAGTGAGCCATAGTGTGTGGACAAATGCACTCAGGGACAGCTCAAATCTTCTGACATCACATAAGCTTGTAGATAGGCTGGGCTGTGGATATAACTCAGTTGCTAGAGTGCTTACTTGGCAGACACAGAGCCCTGGATTTGACCCTCAGCACTACATAAACCAGGCCTGGTGATGCATGCCTATAATCTCAGCACTTACGAGATGAAAGCATATCAGAAGTTTAAGATCATCCCAGCTACACTGTGAGTCCAAGGGCAGCCTGAACTACATGAGACCCTATCTCAACTTAAAAAGTAGCCTGGAGATGCTGGAAGTATGATGGATCAGAAGTAACTAGTCCAGATGACCCTCCCACACCCATGTCACAGCATCAGCAGCTCAAAATAGTCTCTCTATTGTTGCATCCCAAGGAATGCAACCTGGCTTCACAGCAGTCCACCAGGTCTAGAAGTAAAAAGTTTCAAAGAGGACTGTGGGTGTATGGCTCAGTTGATAGAGAGTTCTTCCAGCATGCAGAGGGCACTGGGTCCAATACCCACCACTCTGTAATCCCAGCACTCAGGAGCAGAAGCAGAAAGATCAGATGCCCATAAAGATAGCCTGAGCTATATGAGACCCTGGCTCAGAAAAACAAACAAACAAAAAAACAAGCAAACAAAACCAAAAACCAAAAAAACAAAATTTGTTTCTAACAAGGCTGACTTTCAGCAGACTGCAGAAGTCTCCAAGTTGTTGATCTGGATACAGCGGTTTGGCTGGTAGAAGGAACAGGACTGTGTCCCAATTGTTGTGAAATACAGTGAACCCACTTCTGCATACACACAAAATGGCACATGGGGTGAGCAGAATTATGGGATGCCTGACAAGATGTTTTCACCTTCTCTCTGCTGCCTGAATAAAATCTTTACATCAGATGAAAAGGCTGACCACACCATAATGGTCACCTACATCACACACACACACACACACACACACACACACACACACACACACACACATACACAATCAAAGAACAATTTGATGACCTAGTTAGGCCTAAATTGCTTTAGGGTTTCTCTGCTGGCTGTGGGAGCCAAGGGACAAACTGCCCTTCTGCCCACTGATACATACTGACATTGTTTGGTTCCTTGGCTCTCCTGCATGCCAAGCATGAGGACCTTCTGAACAGCCAAGGTCAGGCAGGTTTTCCTCCTCATGTTAATACATCATTTATGTGTTGCCCTCAGAACCATTTGTTCCAAAACCTTCCATTCAGAGTTAAACCTGGCTGATGCCACCACTGTATATACATGATGGGCTGTGTCTTACTGCAGTAAAGAGATTAGTCCTGCTGTAATACTTTCCATTTGCAGAGCACTTAGGAATATGAAGCTACACTGTTCTGATGCAGGCTTGTGGCCACTCTATCTCGTTGAACTTTGTAAGGACAAAGCACAGTTTCTGGTTCTGCATGGCAGAGGGAATAAGCTTAGAGAAGGGTGGCTGGCAATTTCTTGCAAACTGCTAGGAGAGAGACCTACTAAAACACACATCCGGTTCAAGTGTAACCATCCTACCAGGAGCAAGGATATTCTAAAGAAAGACACTGTGTCCCTCTTTTTGGCTATCAGACTACTGAAACAATGATCTGCAAGAAACTGGAATTTCCATAGGGATCTCAAGCTCAGAGGAGGAAAAGACTGAAGCCCTGAGCACCAGAGGAAGAACCTGCCTCCCAGGCAGAGATTTCACACAGTTCTGACAACTTGTCAGACCTCATTGCCAGAGAGACTGGGGCTCAGATAGTGATGGGTCAGTGATAGGCAGGACCACACCTTGACCAGTGCTGCTTAGCTATGCACACCTCTTGCTGTCTGTTTAAACCTAAACTTCATGTCAGGACTCCAAAGAAGAAGTTGAGAGGTCATTGAATCCTTTTGTTCCTCTTCCTAATGTGGCTACTATCAATTATCTCCTTTCTCTACTTTTCATTAGCATTTATCTCTTTACTAATTGGCCTATCGGTGGTTGAACCTAGCTTGTTAGAAGTGCAAGGTGTAGGCTCTGACCCTAACAATTCCATAAAAGAAGGATTTAAAAGGTGTAACATTTTGATTCTTTTGATTCTGTGAGTGTCTGTGCTTTTCCTGAACAGGAGTCCTTGGAAGATCTTCAGTTCTAATTCTTCTGGTTAACTCCTTCTCAAAGCTCTCACATATTGGGGACTATCTTAGTTAGAGTTTCTATTGCTGTGAAGAGATACCATGTCCATGGCAACTCTTATAAAGGAAAACATTTAACTGGAGACAGCTTACAGTTTCAGATGTTTAGGTCATAATCGTCATGGCGGGAAGCTAGGCAGCATGCACGCAGACATGGTGCTGAAGAGGCGCTAAGGGTTCTACATCTTGATCCACAGGCAGCAGGAAGTGAACTGAGTCCCACACTGAGCATAGCTTGGGAATGAGACCTCAAAGCCCACCCCACGGTGACACACCTCCTCCAGCAAAGCCACACCTACTCCAACAAGGCTACACCTCCTAATAGTGCCACTCCCTATAGGTCAAGCATTATACCAGAGAAGCAGAGCAGGCTACAGCCAACTTCACCTTGCCAACTACTCAGCTGATCCTGTTTCCTCACACCTTATATACATTTCTCTGCCCAGACATCACTTCCTAGGATTAAAGGCACATGTGTTTCCCAGTACTGGGATTAAAGGAGTGTGCCACCACTGCCTGACCTGTTTCCAGTGTGGCCTTGAACTCAGAGATCCAGACAGATCTCTGCCTCCCAAGTGATAGGACTGAGGGTGTATAACTCGTGAGGACCAGGAACTAGAAGCTTTTAAGTGAGGACTTGAGATAAGCCCTGCACTTTCGCATAATGCAGAGACTGAACAAATGATAGAGCTACCTCTCCCAGGACTTGACTATTAACCCAAAATTTTTCTTCTCAGGGTTCCCCAAAGATGCCTTCACCCACAAACAACAGGAAGCAATTTTAAGAACACAACGCCCTCATTCCCAAGAGGTGGGGTAAATGGTTTTTGGTTGCTTAATTTAACCAAAAATGTTTAATTTTTGGTTGTTATGAATATTGTCAGTTTCTAGGATGGTTGGTTACAAGTTGTTATTGTTAATGGTCAGGAAAAAGACTAAACAAAGATTAGATTTCAGGTTCTTGTTTGGAAAAGAAAAAGAAAAAAGAGGAAATAGATAAGAGGTAGATTATTGAATCTACTCTGAAAAGAAAAAAAGAGAGAATATGGATATGATAAGATAAAAAGGTAGATCATTGAATCTACTTTTAAAAGGAACTACTTGTTTTAAATAGGATAAGTAATGAATTTTTTTCTCTGAATTTGTCAAATGTTAATGGACTAGACATTGTTAATGTATATAATGGAGCTTTTTGTCTGAATCTGTCATATGTTAATGGACTAGACATTATTAGTGTAATTCTTGACTGTATATATTGTATATACTTATTGTACATACTTTTTCTTACACTAGTTATAATTTTTTTGATTTAAACAAAAAAAGGGGAAATGTGGTTGATATAATGTGCACCCCAATAAACTTATCTGGGGGCCAGAGAACAGAACAGCCACTATATTCAACATAGAGGTTAAGCAGTGGTAGCACACACCTTTAATCCAAGCATTCTGGAGTCAGAGATCCATCCGGATCTCTGTGAGTTCAAGGCCACACTGGAAACAGAGCCAGGCATGATGGCAGACATCTTTAATTCCAGGACTTGAGATCTCATGTCTTGCTTAAGAAAGACACATGCCTTTAATCCCAGGAAGAGATGGCAGGAAGCAGAAAGGTATATAAGGCGTGAGGACCAGGAACTAGAAGCTTTTAGGCTTTTAAACTTTTGGGCTTTTAAACTTTTAGCAGTAGTTCAGCAGAGATTCATTTGGGTGAGGAGTCAGAGGCTTCCAGTTTGAGGAAACAGGATCGGATGAGAAGTTGGGGAGGTGAGGTTAGCTGTGGCTTGTTCTGTCTCTCTGATCTCTCAGCTATCACCCCAATATATGGCCCTGAGTTTTTTTTTATTTAATAAGACCATTTAAGATTCAAATTATAGGTGTATGCCAGCCACCATTGCCTGAACTCTATATCTAATCCAGTGGTTGGCTCTGTCCTCTGATCCTCAGGCAAGTTTATTAGGGTACACAATATATCACCACACCTTGGGTGAGGTTCCCTCTTCTCAGACAATCCCAGTCTGAGTCAAGTCTTATAAATGTGTGAGTCTCATTTAGCCCAGGCTTGCCCAGAACTCACTATGTATCCAAGGATTCCCTTGAACGTTTAATCTTCCTACCTCTCCCTCCCACATGCTGGGTCATCATAACTGCCCTTGATGGAGGGGAAGAGTAAAGGCCTTTGCCAAATCCTGAACCAGCTGCCCCTCAGCTCCCTTCACCTTCCCTTCAGGGTTCCCTGAAGCATTGCTCAACCCTGCCTCACTTATTGAATATATCAATAAAACGATGAGAAAAGTGAACCCCAAATGCACAAAATTGCATCAGCCACCTATTTAGCCGGGCCTTTCTAGAAGAAAAAGTGCCTTTGACTAATGTTTTCAGACTTTTCTTACTCCCCATCTATAACTACCTCCTTTTTGCCAATCCCAAACATATCATTTATACATGCCCAGAATCCCTGGGTAATGGGTATGCCGAAAAAAATAAATGGAATAAATAAATTAGTTCCTGAGTGTCACAAATAAATCCAGGGGAATTAGACATTTCTAAAACCACTTGGTTTCGGAGAGAGAAGTGGAGATGGGAATGAAATGATAAACAGGATTTTCACTTGAGGAAGTGTAAGAAGAGGTGGGAAAACTCATCCAAAAACATGAAAAATTCAAGAAGGAGAACCATAGACATGGTTCTCGGAGAACCGGCTTTGTTATTTCTGAGGCTTTGTCTTCTCACTGCCTCCTTCCAGAGCCTCCATTCAGTCTATGTCTCTGGACTCCATTCAGGGGTGAATGTGGATCTTTTCAACCAGAGTCAGCAACAATTTATTACTATAAACAAAGTTCTATTTGACTTACAGACACATGGGCTGGAAATGTGCAAATACACACACACACACACACACACACACTGCATGTACTTATACACCAGGTAGATGTACAAATCCTTCTTGAGTCTCACAGCATTCCAGGCATTGCCTAAGTTCATTCATTTATTCTCCACTCATTCATTTATTCATATTTGCTTTGTTGGATTAAACCCAGTCTCACGCATTCTAGGCAAGTACTTTACCAACCAAGCTGCCTTCCCAGTACTGTCCTAAGTCTTTGCCTATTTATTTTGGTGTCAGAGGTTGAACCCAGGGCCTTGTGCATGCTAATCTCCTAATCTACCTTGAGCCTCACCTGCTTTATTTACATTACAGTAGTCCTCACAGTAACATTAATGGTGCTCAGGTATAGAGGTCATCTGTGCTGATTAATTTGTGTTGACTTAACACAAGATTTGGACATTTGAGGACAGGGAACTTCAACTGTGGAATGGCCTCCATTAGACTGGTGTGGAGGCAAGTTTACATGGTAGTTGTTTTCTTGATTAATGTGGAGGCCCAGCCCACTGTCGGTGGTGCTGCCCCAGGGCAGGTGGTCTGTATAGAAAAGCAGGCTAAGCAAGTCATGGGAAACTAACCCGTAAGCAGCACCCCTCTGTTTTCTGCTATGACTTCCATAATGATGGACTATGATGGGAACTTGTAAATCAAACCCTTTCTTCACTCAGGATGGTTTTGGTCAGCGCTCTATCACCACAACAGGAAGTAATGAGAACATCGTCTGTTAGAAGTGTGTATTTTAAAAAGTAAATAATGAGAAATAACCTAAACTTCATAACATGCTACACAATTACTGTGAACTATATTTAAAGTGTATATTTGACCTATGTACCTAAAGAAGTTTATATATTCAAGTTTACCTAAATCATATTTTTCCTTTTTAGGTGTCTAGGGGAATTTAAAATACCACGTTGTAATTATATTGTATTATATTTCGGCATAAGAGGCACTTACTGAGCACATACTATGTGTTTAATTTGACACAGTTGCACGCCTCAGTCTTACACCCTCCTAGGCCCCTTTGCAGAGCTGGCACCAGCGTGAAGAAAGAGGGTGCTTACCCCTGAGCATCCACGCAAGGCTCCATCCCAGGCACCTGAACTCCCTAGTCTAGATCCTTCTCCTGTCTTCCTCAGCCCATCCAGAAACTGAGTAGAACAGAACAGAACAATAACGTATTCAAATTAGCAGACTATGGGGAAATACTCAGCATCTGTAGGAGGTCAAAGCTGGGGGCCCAGGGGGACTGTGGATCTTGGCATTCATTAATTCTTTGGAACAAGTAGACTTGCTCAGCCAGTCAGCCTTGAACATGAATATTTTGAGCAAGAAGATATGACTTTATTGCAGGGAGACAGCTGTACAGGAACAGCTCATTAAAATGACTTTGATGGGCAGGAAGGAGAGAGTGAGCTATTTCCCACAGCACAGCAAGAATCTAAGTGAGAAAATGATGAGATCTGCAAAGCTCCGAATTCCAGCCACCCATGTCTTCCAGAACTGTCATCTTACCCAACACTCAAGGTGTCTGAATGATCTCAGTGACAAGACAACTCAGACTCGTTCATCCCGGAAGTGTTCACAGATGTGCATGCTGGGGGTCCCTGGCAAGCACACAGTGGGAACAATGTATCAGAAATAAATCCCAGGCAGAAGCAATACTACCTCCACCTCTGCTCTGGTACTGGCCCTGACCCGGCTCCTGTAAAAAACTCTTCCAAATCTAACCATTGTTCATTGAGTCTACTGCTCCTCAGAATTTATATAGCCAGTCTGCATAAATTTATATAGCCAGACTTTTTTTTCTTTAAACAAAACATCTGTCATTTATTTAATTAAAATGTTGTACTGTATTTATTTATTTATTTATTTTGTATGTGTGCCATAGTGTACATGTGAAGAATGGAGAACTGTGGAGATCAGTTCTGTCTTTCCACCATGTGGGTCCCAGGTCTAAACTTTGGTCATTAGTCTTGGTAGTAAATGCCTTTACCTGCTGAGCCATCTCACTGGCCTACCACCTTCTGTTGTATTTAATTACAAATCATTCTTAAATTAGTAGCTGATATAATTTGATTATGAACTGTTCCCCATAGGCTCATGTGTGGAAAGCATGGTCTCCAGCTAGTAACACTGTTTTACATTAAGAGGTATAGCCTAGAGGAAAATCAGTGGGGTTGTGCCTTTGGAGGCTGTACCATGTCTCAGTCTCTTCCTCACTTCCTGTCTACCATGAAGTAAGCAGTCTCCTCCACACAACTGCCATTGCATCTTGTAAGGGTTTTTCTGGCACAAGAGCATCTTGGCAATTGGGAGCCAAGGAATACCACAAAGTCACACCATGCAACAAGCTTCACACAAGAGATTTATTGGGGAGAAACACAGAATGGTGGCTGCCTCTGACCAGGAACAGAGACAACAGAGGGTTGGATGGAGGGGAGGGCTTTTATAGGGTTTTTGGAGCATGCACAATGAGCTAGTGGAACAGCACAGATAGAAGTACTGTTTGTTTATTAACGATAAGTCATGAGGGCAGGGATTTCTAAGTTGCCAAGAGCTTCAGGTCAAGCCAGGAGCAGGGTGTTCTCAAGCTTGGGGTCAAATAAAGGTCAGGATGTTCTTTCCTTGGCCCTTTCCCCCTACATTCCTCCTTTTTTGTTTACTATTAATAACTAATCAGGGGTCAGAAACAGGATGGCCTTATCATTAACTACTTCCTGTTGTATGGAGGCATCGAAGTCCCTGGGGCAAGCTTGATAGTCACCATCTGGGTATAGTCAGGAGTCAAAGGCCCCTGGTTCTGCAGCCAGGGCCTGATAATCCTGAAATAACAAATGATTAATGGGCTGGTTAGAAATCTTTTGAATTTGTTGTTGAAGAAATCTAGACAAGGAGTTTGTAAGACAGGGTAAAGTAGGATCAGGAAAAGGAGGAGAAGGGGTTAAGAAAGGCAGTGTCCAGTTCCATATTGGACTGTCAATGATCCGCTAGTCAGAGGCATTAAGCTGTTACTTACATTTTTGGAGATCTGTCTGGAGCTGTCAGATCACATCTTTTACTATATCTGATTGGTTGACATAGAAGCAACATTCCTCCTTGAGGAAGAGACAAAGGCCACTCTTCTCCATTGTTAGTAGATCTGATCCTCACCAGTTTTCTCTAATGGTTTTCAAAAGGTTTACGTAGAAATAAGACTTTCTCCTTAAAGCCACACAATAACTTCCTAGTCCTGGATAAAGCAGGTCAAGTGCCCCATCAAATTGTAGAACCATTGCAGCTAATGAATCTACCTGTTTATAGATTTGGATCTATTTGGTTTTAACAGGTACCTTTCTTGGTATGCCAATAGGCACTGGAAGTAGCCATGTTGTCCCCTATGCAAGGGAGTTTCCTTTTGACCTAACATTCTAGCCTTTTTTAGAGGATAAGGGGTGATATATTCTCTTCTGTAACTAATTCATACTGAAATTAGGATGTCACCATCAGGGCACAAGAAGGCTGGAATGCTAATAAAAGGTTGGGAGGGGGTCAGGCAATGGAGAATTGATGAGAAGAATCTGGTTTGCTGGCTCAGCTAAACAGATAGGGAGTATCACATTGGCCAGACTGGTTTACATCAGCTTTCAGCAAGTCCAGGATTCATAGCTGGGTGGTATCTGTCAGCCAAGTGGAAATTTGCTGAAACAGACACAGAGTAGGGACAGAAGTTAAAGTTTAGGAACTTAGAGGAAAATCATACATTTGGGACTTTCAATGCTGTAGTCCTGGTAGTGGGGGGGAGGAGCCCTAAGACAGGGGAGAGAGAGATCACACTCTCAGGAGTAGGCAGGTGGGGAAACTTAGGCTGTACTTATCTGGAGCCTATTTGACCTGTGAGAAGTGGAACCAAGTCTTATGACTCCCTTGACTCCCTAAAGCTTCCATGATTTTTTTGTTTACAAGGAGAAATAAAAGTTTTAGATATATTAGCATTTTTCACTGTTTGAAATTCACATTGTAGAAAAAGCAGCTAACAGTCACACCTTTGAGTCATAGTAAAATCTTTGGGTTAAAAAGTATGAACTTTTTTTCTCTGTCCAGAGAACCTTACATATAGACTTGGTTTAAACAGAGAGTTTTTAGGAAAGTGAGAAGCACCTTTAAGTTCTTACTCAGAAGACAATAAAAGGAAACATAAAATCTTGAGCTTGTGACTAATAACAGTAGCCAGTGCTTTATCAGCTTATCAGGACCTTATTGATTAATATGGAAACTCTGAACCTTCAAATTAGAGGAAGAAAGAAATCGGAAACATTTTTCATTACCTTATATTTTATATCTTTACAACCTATATTTGCATAGCTTAAAACATCAGCTTTTACATCCTCAGGCACTTTCATTAACCCTCAGAACTTATGTAAGCTTTCACATTTTCCACTTAACCATTTACCAGAGACACAGTAGTTATCACTGAAAGTCATTGCAAAGCAAGCCCCTTCCCATCCCTTCATCTTGCTCTCCTTTCTCTGTCATAGTCAGTTGACCTGCCTGGCATGGGACAGAGATTTTAGAAGAAACCTTTAAACAAACATGCTTTGGTCTAGAGGAAGAGAGCCATAACCCAACTCCAGAGCCAGAGCCAGAGGAACAACAAAAATCAACTTTAATATTACCCACATTCAAAAGACATTTGAATCCCTGCTAAACTGAATCCAGTGACCAGAAAGCTCAGAGATAAATCCTGAGCCCCGGCCATCAAAGTAGTCACGGCAAGTGGCATTAATGATGGTGGTGAACGGCTGGCAGCGGCAGAGAAAACAAAAATGAAACCAATAAACACAGAAGACAGAAAGCTCACACACTCAAAGGAGACCATTCAGAAACGAAACATGGTGGCCACCATTGTTCATACAGTCAACTGAGCCTAACTCATTTCTGTGTGGGCTCTCATGTCTGCCACAAGACTTACGGACACACCAGAAAACAGACTCATCCTCATAGACAAAACCTTCCAAACAACCAGAACCAGGCAGGCAGACAACATCTCACTTTTGCCCTGGAAGGGAGTGAAATGGTTTGTAGTTGGGTGATGAAAAGGGGATTATGTTTGGCTATAGAGGAATTTGGGGTGTCCCATACTCAGGGATAAACAATAGAGGCCAACAAGGAAAAGGTGTTATGTGATTTAGAAGAGAAGAAAGAGAATAGTCATTGAGCCTAGGGTTCAAGCAGATGGGGGGAGTGAAGGAAATAGAGGTTCCCACTTTGGCCATGAGGTCCCTCCCCAACAAAAGGATGGGGCAAGTTGGTATCACTAGGAAGGAGTGGGTAAGGGGAATACCCCTAAAGATACAACTAAGTGCTGGGGTTTGGTAAGGTTGGTGAGGCTGTCCCCTACCCCAACAATAGGGAAATGAGAATGGAAGGTGGGTCTCCAAAACTCAATCAGGACCAGTGTCCAAAAAAAGGAAGGAGGTAAGTTGCCCTGATATCATAATGACTACCTGGGGCTCCCTGTCAGAGATGGTGGTGGTCAGGCCAATGGAGCCCAGGCACCCTCAGTTACCCATGGTCAGGCCTAAAAGATTGGCTAGAATGTGATCTGGGCCTGATTCCTCATGCCACAAAGGACATGAGGGCAATCTACAGCCCAATGTCCCTTTTGATAGCATCTTGATCATGGTCAAGGTGGTTACAAGGGCTCATGAAGACCCAGGCCCAGTGACCATCCTGGCCACATTTGAAGCAGGGACCCAGAGGTTCTCAGGCTTTAGGAGGTGAGAGATACCAGGCAGTTGCTATGGTCAGCTGAAAGGTCTTAGCCAGCATCATGTATTTTTGTTTTGGAATTTTCTCTTCTCTCCCATGGTACACCTTGAAGATCACTACTAAGACTTCTGCCTGTGGAGTCAGGGTCCCCTCTCTAGGCATTTGAGTTTGGCTCTAATGTCAGGAAAACTTTGGGAGAAAAATTAGGTCATAAGGAGTTGTTTCTAATGTGGGGTCTCAGGATCCAGATTGGTACATTGTAGGAGGGCCTTTGTAAGGTGATCTAGGAATTGGGATAGGTTTTTATGTTTGTCCTGAATGACTTCTTGGACTTACCACTTTTAGGTCAGCCTTGGAGAGACTGGCCAGAAGGCAAGTTATAAATTGATCTCTAGCTAAAATGCCCCCTGGGGTATCTCATTAGGAATCTCAGTAAGGGATTGCCTCAGCTCCAACTAGTTGGGGGCAGCATTAGTTTGGTGGACTTCATCTGCATGCACCCTAGCCTGCTCCCAGGCTCATTTGCACTCCTCAGGGAGAAGGTTGTTGGTATGAATCATATAAATGTCACGGAAGGTGAGGTTGTGAGAGTAGGTAATACATTGTAAATTTTTAATAAGGGTGGAGGAATTTGCAGTATAGGGCCCCTATCTTTTTTTTATTTGAGAGAGTTCATTTAGTGAGCAGGGGACATGTACCCTGACCAAGCCATCCACCCTGACGACTTTCTGCAAAGGGAGAACTGTGGTTGGATTATACCAGGTAGGGGGAGGTAGAGGGGGTCTCATGGTGGAGCGGGAACAAGTAGCAGGACAACTAAGGGCTGTTGGTGACTAAAAGTGGGCACCAGAGAGGTTTGATTAGGGTGACCTATCATTGGAGAGGGTTGGGAAGATGAGAAAGACCAGAGGAGGAAAAGGGGATGTGGGTTGAGGCCAGTAGGGTGAAGGCTCAATACTGGATAAAAAGTAGTGGAGGAGTCATCTGGTTGAGGCTTCACAGCGAGGAGGAAATGGGTTGGGGGACAGGAAGAACAGACAGAGGTTTGGATCAGAAATAAGAAAACTTGGACATGAGGAATCTCTTTGCATTTCCCTGATTGCTCAAAGTATTTATAAAGTTCCTAAAGAGTATTGGGATGTAGGGCGCCATTAGGCAGTCATTTGGATTGGTTACCTAAGGATATTGAGGCCAAATTTGATTGCAAAAGCAAATAAATTTGGGGCCTTTCAGGTCAGGTGCCAGGTGGAGAGGCTGGAGGTTTTCTAAGAGGCATTCTAAGGGAGAATCATAGAGCATGGATGCGGCAGGTGTGTGTGTGTGTGTGTGTGTGTGTGTGTGTGTGTGTGTGTGTGTGAAGAGTGTCCCCAGGACTCAATGAGGATCAAATGAAGACCAAGCTGTTTAGTGGGCCATCACCACACTCAACAGGGGTCAGGGCTAATTGTGGGAGTCCACAAAGATTCCAACTTGTGGTTTGACCCAAGGTCAGAGAGTCAGAATTTATGTTGCTCTCCAAGACTACATAATAGGGTGCAAAGGCATGGTTCCCAGGTGTCTTATACTTCAAGGCCTAATCACAAGATGCTTTGTCATGGGGCATGGTTACTAGGTGTTTTGAAGGGTCTACACTTGTTTGTAGTTTGATCTTGAAAAGGGGAGCTCTTTTGCCTCTCCCTTGCTAGTGTATAAAAAGCCCATTAGAAATGAACTTAAGGCTGCTGAGTATTGACCCAGGGCCCTCCTGAAACTATCCTGTATCTCTCTTTTTTCTTCATCTACTTCTATATTTTCTATCTAGCATTTCTCAGTTCCTCACTCCCCACTTCAAGAGACCCTTCGATAGGTCTGGGCTGGGCCCCAACACTGGGCCCTGACATCTAACCACCTGTGGAACTAGATTTTTTGATGAGGCCTGAGGTCTTGCAAGAAGGTAACAAAACATCAAGCTCAGGAATAAGGTTTCATCCATGGGAAAAGGGGTGGGAATAGAGTCACATAGTATCCTAAAAACCACGAGGCACAGAGAAGCTGTAGGGTTACAGGCAGCTCTGGGAGGGGGCAGAAAAGGAAGGCGGGAGAAAAGCGTCACAAAAGCCCAGTTGGGCCTAGGGAAGCTGCAGGATTGAGGCTCTGAGGTTGGCAGGTGGAGGTGGGGGGAGATGAAGAGGGCCAGCCATAGCTATAACTACTGTGTCTGACGGTATCTCCATCTCCAAGGGTACCAGAGGTGTGCCAGACGCTCAATAGTCACTTCCTCAGATGCAGGGAAGTGCTTACACTGACTGAAGGGGAAACTTAAGCAAATTATTACTGGTGGACAGGATCCCAAGCGATGTGAAAGGGGAGTCTGTTGTGGATAGACTGGAGATGCGGATAGGGTCCCTGTGTGGCTGAAACACCAAGGGGGAGACCAGGCCCAGGGAGAGTCCATCTGACATGAAACCAATGTAAAGCGTTTTCCTGCACAGGGCATCTTGGCAATTTGGAGCCAAGGAATACCACAAAGTCACATCATGCAATGCACCTAGGGAGAGACACAGAATGGTAGCTGTCTCTGTCCAGGAACAGAAACAGCAGAGGGCTGGGGAGAGGGGAAAGCTTTTATGTTTTTTGTTTTTGTTTTGTTTTGAGCATGCTCAGTGAGCTAGTGGGAAAGTACAGCACTGCCAAAAGTATTGTTTGGTCCTTAACAATGAGTCATGGGTACATGGGTCAAGCCATGGGCAGGATGCTCCTACCTTAGATCCTTTTCCCTACACATCCTCAACATGGGCCCCAGAATCAATAGAGCTAAGGACTATGAACTAAAAGCAAAACAAGTCAGATATGCTGTCATAACCACGAGAAAAGTAACTAGTGCAATAGCTATTTCTATTCAAATGAAAACAACCAAATATCTTATCACAAGGGCCACAGGAATCGGGGCTGGGTCCTTAGGAAGCATGCACATTTTACCTTGGGATGGGTTTTAGTTGCCCAATGAAAAAGGATGAGGAAGAATAGTACAGAATAAAATCAAGGTCCTTTATTGATTGACACGAATCTAGGAGGGAGTTATGAATAGTTCTAAATGACATGGGACATATACAAGAAGGACCTTAACCAGTATAGTGGGGCAGTGGGATCATGTGCTGTGGGCTGTTCTGTATGGCAAATGTGTTGCTAATAAAACACTGATTGGCCAGTGGCTAGGCAGGAAGTATAGGCGGGACTAACAGAGAGAATTAAAAGAGCAGGAAGGCAGAAGGAGTCACTGTCTGCCAGCAACCGCCAGGACAAGCAGCATGTAAAGATGCCAGTAAGCCACGAGCCATGTGGCAAGGTATAGATTTATAGAAATGGATTAATTTAAGATATAAGGACAGTTAGCAAGAAGCCTGCCACGGCCATACAGTTTGTAAGCAATATAAGTCTCTGTGTTTACTTGGTTGGGTCTGAGCGGCTGTGGGACTGGCAGGTGAAAGAGATTTATCCTGACCGTGGGCCAGGCAGGAAAACTCTAGCTACAATCATGTGCTTAAAGTATATGCAAATCAAGACATTCATGGAGAGACAAATATCCTTTATATGGCATAGACACTGAGAATATTTTAATTAGTTTGTTTGTTGTTAGACAGGGTCTCACTATGTAGCCCTTGCTGTCCTGGAACACATTGTAGACCAGGTTGGCCTTGAACTCTTGATCCTTCTGCCTCTGCCTCTCAAGTACTGGGATTGGAGGTGTGATCACCATGCTTACCTTACAGAGCATATTTGAATGTAAATATTATAAGTATCAGTTTCATTCCATGACATTTACATTTCTGCTAAAACAACATTCTATTTCTATTAAAAAGAAAATTGGAAAATTGCTTGTGTGTTTTGTCCATGTTCATAAGTCCTAATCCTGTGAGCTGTGGTTCTCCGGGGATGGCCCTCTGCTGAAAAGTCATCTTAAGGGTTGCCCACCAAACCCAAAACTTTTTCCAGGCCTGGAAGAGATCCACTTATGAATAATTGCCTCCGTGCTTTGCTAAACCAGGTATTTTTAAGCTGAAATCACTGGGTTTTGTAGCTTATAGAAGCAAGAGATCATTGCAATTCAGGATTTTACTAATTTGGTATTTTATTAACACTGCAGTATCTATAGTGCACATCCCATGTGCTGCTGGGTGAGACTCCTACAATTTGAGGCAAAGATACTCATTATCAGTACTTCCCAAATTGATCCTGCTATTTAATTGCTGCTTCCCTTGCTTCTTAAGTGTAGATGATTGTTGGGTTTGCTCTTCATTAACAACTTAGTTTGTTATGTTTTTTTTAAACCCCACAATACGTAGTAATGACTAGTTATGAATTTTTTAGGCTATAATTTTTCAAACTAGACTCTGATATGTATGCAGTGCATTCAAGTCTGAGTCATCACAGCCCTCTTACTGAAGCAGATGTATACGTATTTCTCCCCATAATTTTCTCATGGGAGAGCATTCCATTGGCAGTGTGTATGATACATGGTTTTAATGGGTTAATTACTTAATTATCATCAAGACAAATCTAATGCAATTATTGTATTATTTGATGTCTGCATAATATTGTCTTAAAATTTTTAAAAAGGAGGCTGGAGAGATGGCTCAGTGGCTAAGAGCACTGGATGCTCCTCCAGGGGACCCAGGTTCCCAGCAACCTCATGGTGGCTCACAGCTATCTACAGCTCTAGTTCCAGGAAGTCCAACGCCTTCTTCTAACCTCCAAGGGCACCAGGAAGACATATGGTACACACACACTGAGACAAAACACTTGTATACATTCTATATGTGTGTATACACACACACATACACATATGTATACTTTAAAGTAAGCAAGCTAATGTTTTCATTGATTGCATGGAAGTGAATATTTAAGGTCCACCTTTTGTTTAGTTTGTGGCAAGGCTTTGATGGTCACTTCAATGCAGAAATGCATTGGTAAGTCAAAATTAAAGTCAATATGGGACTCAGGAGATGGTTCAGACTAGAGGTTTACCTCACACATGTGAGGACCTGCATTTGGATTCCCCCAGAACCTACTTGAAAAGCTTAACATGGTGGCACAAGCCCCTAATCCAAGATGGAGTATCTCTGGAGGCAGGTAGAGCAAAAAGTCTTTCCTACATGGCAAAGTGCCAGGTAAATGATGTAAAATAGAAGACACCTAATGACAGACACCCAAGGTTGTCCTCTGACTGCCCCCTCACATGCCACACACATGTGCTCCAGGACCTTGCTATACATTCACCCTTACATGAACACATGCACACATATATAAAGATAAAGAGTTCCGTATCCATCTGGCTATGGCCCTGCAGTCATTAACACATGCTCTGCAATGGTAGAGTTGTCATTTAAGTGACTGGGAGGAGGTAAACACTGCATCCTCCTTTTGGAGACCCATTGGGTGCTTTGGCATACTGAGGAAGTTGTCATTACAGATATCATGACAGATGATTACAGTAATCATCTTATGATGATAAAGGTCAAACCCAGGGTCAACATCCTATCACTAAGCTACATCCACAGCATCTTATAATTGTTCCTTTCGTATGTCAGCTTGTCTAGGCCATGATATCCAAACACTCAGTCAATATCAGTGTGGAACGTTACCCTGAAGGTTATTTGTTGTGGTTTACATTTATACCAGGTGACTGAGTCAAGGAGACACTCATTGTGCTGTGGAGGGGCCTTGTCTAATTTACTTCAAACAACAACAGCAAAAAGCTGCCCTCCTTAGAGGAAGAGGCTGTTCTGCCAGCAGACTGCCTTTGAATTCAGCTGCAACACCCTGTCCCTTTTGGGGCTTGAGCCTATTGACCTCCCTGGAGCTTTTGAACTTTCCAGCTTCCATATTTCATGAAGCGAGTCCAAAAAAAAATAAAAACAAAAACAAAAACAAAAAAAACCCCCAAAACCTCTTTCTTGCTCTATTACTCTCTCTTCCTCTCTGTTTCTGTCCCTTTTTCTACACACACATGCATCCTATTGTTTCTTGAGACAACTGCATGAACAAATCAAAGACTCTGAAAAGGTCTATAATTAAAAATTTAAAAATTAAAAACTGTTTAACCTAGTATTCTCCCAGTTTGCTCAAGTGCAAATCTTTCTTCTGTCAAACACGTTGTCCTGAAGCGGAGCTTGGGAAGTGCATGCCTGCTGACTGGACCATTGCTGCTTCTCCGTAGCTTGTGCCAGCAGTGCTGAGTTCTGCTTTATGTCAGAAAGAATTGCACAAGTGTTGGAACAAAAGACTGCACACATTATTTTCTTCTGCACAAGTCATAGAAGAATATAACTGCCTGTCTGAGCACAATGAGGTCAAATGTCCACTGTGTTGCCTCATTTAGGAAAAAGCAGCACCCACCTGTGAAATAGACCCATGTCTGTGTTTCTGTAACTGTGTTTCTTAGTCTGTTTAGGTTGCTATAATAAACTATCATACAGCTGGTGGCTTATAAACACAATTTATTCCCTCAGCCTTGGAAATTGAGGTCTAGTGTCAAGGTGCTGGCAGATTCGGTGTCTGTCTGCAAGGGTGGATTTCTGGGTTCTTCGATGGTACCATCTAACTTCTTCCACATAGCAGAAGAATGTAAGGCAATGCTTCCCGCTCTCCTTTCCCTCTCCCTCCCACCCTCTCCCCTGCCCCTCCTTTGGCTCTTGGTTTCAAAGGTCCAGTCCTTCATGGAAGGAGGGTGTGGCTTGGCAGAAAAGCACCCATCAAGGCAGAGGAAATCAAAGAAAATGCCTGAGCTTCTGGTTTTCTCCCCACTCCCCTTTTACCCCATCCTGGCTCACACCATGTGCTGGTGTTGCCCTCATTCAGGGCATGTCTTCTCCCTTGGTTAATCCTTTCAGGAAAGCAAAGTGGGTCTCTTTTTATGAGGGAATTAATCCCATGCACTATGGCTCTCCTCTTATGAACTAATCACCTCTCCCAAAGGATTTGAACAAATGAATTCAGAGCAGACATGATGCTGAGACCCTCGTCACATACATCAAGGGACCATACAGGTGTACAGAATGCCATCTCTCAGCATACTGAGCATGAGACAATGCACTAGTGACAGGAGCATAACAAGGGACATAACAAGGCCTCCTTTCCTTTGGATTGCCCCTTCTCCGGAAGCTATGACCATACCTCCTACCAAAACAGGCAAGCCTACTGTCTTTCTTGGAAAAACATGAACCAGACGTCCTGGGCTACAGTATCATTTATTAGAATCACTGCTTGGATTTGCTAAAACACTGTAAGATCTGTATGCACACTCGGGTTTATAATAAAATGTGTCAGAATATAGTCCTGGCTTCCTGAATGTTCCAAGGTCAAGGAAGCCAGGGAAACTGAGGAAGCAGGGTGCTCAGGCTCTCCAACACTCTCCCGTCTGGCACAGAGCAGGATTCCCTTAACCTTTCCATGCCTGAAGGAGGCAATGGGACCTGCAAAGGTAAGTCTGAGCTGTGCTCTGAAGACTGTCATGTGACAGGTGTCCTTCCTGTGCCCGAAGGAAAAAAAGTCCATGTACAGGGACTCCAAGAGGAATCTGGACAAACAGCCATTGTTGAGTCTCTCCAGTTTATTGCCTCCAGCTCCTCGAATTCATTTGTCTTCAGTCACTCTTCCACGGGATTTTTAATACATTAGGGTGTGTGTGTGTGTGTGTGTGTGTGTGTGTGTGTGTGTGTACATAAATGCTGAGGTGCAAATTCAGAGATTTGCACATGTTGATTGCACACTACCAATGAGCCACATGCTCAACCCACAGTGGCCATTTATGAAGCTTCCTGTGTCAGTTAAGAGTTGTGCTAAAACACATCTGTTATGCTCTTTCCCCTCAATTTCTCTCCTTAATAGGAGCTTCAGCCTCGACCCTTGCTGTGAGTGAGGAGAGGTTTACACTTTTTCTCTCTCAGTGTAGAGGGATCATTTCCATCCTGAATAAAGCAGGTCCCGTGCAGCCCTGGACCCAAGCGTTCAGTGGGAGCTCTGTGAAAAAGAATGGCTCTAATTGTGCTGATGATCTGTAGAAATAGTCTTCACAGACAAATAAAAGTGTTTCTTCTACTCTGATATCTTCAGAGTTCTACCCTATTAACCTTAAAAAGTTAGTGCTAAGAGCCTATGAAATGCTTCTGAGTGTGTATACACACACACACACACACACACACACACACACACACACACACACTGCAGATATACCACAAACGTGCGCATACATCCAGACAGTCTCTTACTCTTTCAAATAAAGATGATAGAAAAAAAAATAATCACACACAATAGTGTGAAGAGAGAAGTGAGGGGAGTCAGTTAAGGAGGAGAAGCTGCATCCAATTACAGCCGTACTATTTTCTGGGTCAAGTAGATTGCACAAAAGTTTTCAAACCTATAAAAAGACAAGCAGAGGCTCGGCCTTAATCCTAGAGCTAGTTGCTTCCCTCACCGGGCTGTGAACAACTTAGCACCGCTGTGCACAGCGAAGAGGGTCTTCCCTGCACCTGACCAGCCCAGCCCAGCACCGCACTGTGTGCACCAGAGAGGCGGGCAGTCTCCTCCCCAGACCTCGCCGAACACAAAAGGAGTGTGGAAACTGAGGCAACTGCCTTGCCCTAGGGTGAGGAGTACTCTCCTCGCCTCTCTCTCTCTTTCTCTGTGTCTCTCTGCCTGTCTCTGTCTCTGTCTCTGTCTCTCTCTCTCTCTGTGTGTGTGTGTGTGCGTGTGAGGACTGAGGGTGAGGGTTGCATGAGTGAATGTGGGCCTGGTGAGATCCACTCCTCCAGACCCTGACTACTCACACATTCTTCCTTTGTAGGGACAGACTAGGATGGCAAGGTCGCTGGAACTGACAGCCTCCTCCTCCTCCTAGCCATATGTCATTTGCACTTTTGAAGTCACGGTGGCTGTGATTACTGGGGTAAAACTCTAACAAGGTTGAGCTCATTAACATGGTGGGGAAAGCTTGTGAGACTTCTCTCCTCCCCAGGATAAAATGTTAAAGGGAGCCTCCATTTTCGTGATATAGCTTCCCATGCTTCCACAGGTAATCCCAGTCAAACCACTGGCTCACCAAGCCCGACTTGTGTGACTTGTGTGGAATTGTTTCTTTGGTCTGTCGTTGCCCTTTCTACCTGGAATTAATAGAAACAGACTCCCGGCCACACAACACAGAAAATCTAAACCAGCCAACAATGTTATCAGGAAAGAGGCACCTAAAGGGCTTTCAATGAACCCCTCTGCTCCACCCTGTCTCCATCACTCTTCAAAGATACCATCTTTACCCAGCACAGGCATAGGAGCCAAGCCCTGGAGGAGTCAAGGAACTTGTTTACATGACCCTCTGCCCTCTTGCTGTTGAGTTCTCTGGCTGATGGCAAAGTTCAAGTCTGAACAGGTGATACTAGCAAGGGGATGTCTGTCCAACTCCCACACTGTAGACCAGGGAACATTGCACTAGGGGTTTGTAGAAGAAGAAAAGCAAGTTTCACACTGTCAAAAACCTAGGCTTCCTAAAGCAGAGCTTTGTGCCGGCATCAAGTCATCATTACATCTCACTTACTAAACTATGAGGATGAATTTAAAAGCTGACAGACACAAAGCATGCTCATACTGGCTGGCATCCGTGCAGATCAGATCACTGATAACGCCCTAATTAGGATGAGACCGTGTGCTAAAATGAGTTGGCTTTCCTTAATGTGCTCAGAGATGGGAAGCCAGGATGCTTTCCAGCCAGGATGCTTTCCACCCGGGAGTGCTCTACAAGCACTGCTGGCACCAATAAGAGCAGTCATCTGAAGCCACCTTTCCAGACCCAGAGCCAGCAGGCAAAGGCAGGGGCCCGGGAAGGTGCTCTGTACGCAGTCTACTGTGACTTCCTGGCCCCAGAGCCTCAGTATGCAGTGTCACTTCTTAGTGAGGACAGGTGAAGTCCCTGCAAGCCCCAAGAACTCACCTGGAGAAGCAGCCTCCGGCTTCCTCATTGCAAACCCATCCTTCAGCTTCTCAAAAGTCGCTTGAAAGTCACCTCTGCTTACAACCCTCCACTTAGGAGCTCTCTCTTGCTTTAATACCCACCTATTAAAATTTTCCAGGATGATAAAAGTCCCAGTCATTTTTTTTTTCTTTTGTGGGGTAGGGAGGGAAAAAAAAAGCCCAATGCCTGAGTCTACTTGAAATCATTTTGAATTTTAATCATAGCAAATGTGTTTTAACAGTAGTCATAAAATGAACATTAGCACATATACAAAGACAAGACACCAGTTTGGCATACAAAAATACCATATATTAAAATCAGTTCATTGAAAAAACTCAGACTGGCTAAGACACCATCTATAACAGAGAGAGCAAGCAGGGATGCTTTTAGACATTCAGATGAATAAACAGCAGCTTGAGATCCCATTATGAAGTCAGTATTTGGCAACATTTGGACAAGAATTTCTACACTGCCCTGCAGCTCATTTATCTGTAGGGCAATTTGGCCCTTTAAAAGAAAAGCTCCCCAAATAAATAGTCTCCATGATTATAAATGAAACATGTCAGGAACTGAAATTTACAGCCTCGGAGCAGCACTGACCTCACCATTTGACTGCACTTATCCTAGACTAGGAAGCCCATGTGTGGAGCTTGTTAAGAATGGAAGGAAGCAAGATGGTGGTTATGTATGTCTTCTGTTGGGAGTTTGTGGCCAGTTTCCCAAGCTGAAAGCAATTTCCACACCATAACCATCAAATGAGGACACACAAACAAGTGGTGAATACAGGAATATAATAAATGGCAGCAGCCAGAATATAACCATGATGTTCTTCAGCTTATTTTTCCCACAGTAGTACTCAAGTCACAGTAGACTCATTGCATTATGAGTTTTCCACAGAAAAGAGGGTACCAGGGTTTACTTGGTATGACCAACTCTATGTCCAACTCCACAGCAGGCCCTGGAATTTTCTACAGCCTTGATAACCCAAGAACATCAGAGAGGATGGCAGGAAAGATAAGAACTCCTTGGGAACTTCCCCCTCAGCCAAGTGCTTTCCCTTTGTGTCTTCAACTTGAGCATGCGGAACTGAATTGGGTGGTCCATGATGGAATGGGCGGGCTTGATGAAGTCAGCCCAGGTCACATGTCACTGCCTTCAACTGGCTTCTCCCATGGTTGATATATAGTGCCGGGTCTTCTTTTGAAGCCATAATCTCATCACAAATTTCCCTCTCTTTTAAAAATAGTTTCTCCTTTTCCAGGCATATCGTCTTATCTGTTCAGAGCCCAGGAATTTGTCTCCACTTTTCCTTCAGGGGGGCTCCTTGGCAGTGGGTTGGTTTTGAGCCCAGTTAGCTAGCCCAGTAGGAGACAACCACCCCAGCCTTCCTTCTCTCACTGTGCGGAGACCACGTAGATATCAGTTTGTCTCCTGAAGGACATACTTGGCACATCTGTTTCTTTTCTCTTTCTACTCCACATTTCCTTGCCACTAACACATCCAACCATACTGGATTATCAAAAGTAAATGTCTAATTAAAGACCGACTAGTCCCATTGGAAAGCTCCTGTTAGAATAACGCAGTAACTCATTGGGCAGGAAGATTACAGGAGACTGTCCTGTGAGCTACAGCCCTCCATCTAGTGATGCATTCAGAACAGTGATCCGGGAAAACAGGGAAAGATACAGGCTATGATTCTGTAAAGAATGAGAAAAACCCCACTGTTGAGACTCTCAGGCAGCCCCTCAGTATTTTTGTTCTAATGACTGATTGTCGCTAAAAACATAATATGAATAGTATTAAAAAAAACCTTTCTTACATTAAAATCCAGATAATGAAATGAGCATTTTTCAAGCACCACTACAGCATGGGATCCATACATGCGGATACCCCAGGCAGTGAATAGGGAAAAATCAAAAGACCATTGACCAGAGCAAGCAAGGTAAGGAAGTGTGCAGAGAAACTGAGTCACACTGGAGGAGTTTGAGAATAGTGGCTTACAATCTTGACACATAACAGGGACCAAAAAGAAAAGAAAAGGAAAGCGAAAAGCTATTCAGAAATTAAATGTACCATCTGCGCAGTGCCTCAGCAATCACTGGCTTTCCAATGATGTTGTATAGGATTACCCACTTCTTTACATATGGAGATGGTGTTGTATAGGATTACCCACCTCTTTACATATGGAGATGAGTCTTAAGAGTTTAAGACATTCTCCAAGGTAGTTGGTTTGACACATAGCAGCTGCTTAAAAATTAACATATAAATTCCACATTTTGTGATCCATGAATGAAGAAAAATAGTGTTGATAATCTTTTCTACTTTATCTCCAATTACAGCTAACGTGTGTGTGTGTGTGTGTGTGTGTGTGTGTGTGTGTGTGTGTGTGTGTG
>CABHPP010138670.1:5576-24294 GCA_902168425.1 Peromyscus attwateri | reverse complement strand
TGTGTGTGTGTGTGTGTGTGTGTGTGTGTGTGTGTGTGTGTGTGTGTAGTATAGTGTAGTAAGTCAATTGTGTCAGAAAAAAAATGGCTTGAATTTCCACTTATTTTTCAAGAGTTTCAGGTTGAAAAAGATCCAACAACTGTCTCCTTCAAATAGACACCATGAGTAAATTATTTTGAGTGTCTCACTGTTGCCTAGAGTTTCTGTCTGGGTGAGGATCATCTTGCAGGTGATGTTTTACTGAGTATGGTGGAAATGTCAAAAAGCAACTTTTCCATCTAGGTCACTGGTGAGAATTGGTCAACTTCTGGTGTGGTTATAAAATGCTGCCTGGTCCATAGCATCGTTCTTCTAGGAAAGAGGAGCTGCAGTCATGTGGGTATAACCCATAGCATATGAATAACCTTTGCCCTCCTAACTAAAAAACTTAAGAAAATAACATTTGGCCAACATATAGATACAAGTTAAAGACAAGCCCCAAGGAGTAGTCTTCCCTACTGAACGCCGCAGAACTGGAAACCCAGCCCAATTCTGCTCCATTAAAGCAAACACGCTTGGTGGCTGTTACACTGAAAGCAATGGAGAGGCAGGCTAAGCAATTTTGACACAGCAGAGATTTTCAAATGAAGGAACAGGAGCACTTTAAATCCGAATCTAAGCATGAATAAATGCCAGACTATCAGCAACAGTCTGATCTTTATATAAAAAAATGAATCTCAAGCTGAATTTTCTGCTTCCCTTTACTTACTGAAAAGCAATTCTACAGAGTAGTTGCAATAACCTTCCATTTTCTAAATTCTACTGGGCCATGTTTTGCTTTTTTTTTTTTTAACTATGAAAAATGTAAAAGTGCCTTTGTGCAAAGTTTCAAACCTTTTAATGATAACTAAACTTAAAAAGAGAGACACTAGAACAATGTCACATCTCACTCTAAAAATAGTGCCTCTGTTTTAGCTTGGCATCCAGAAAATTACACCCACATATGTCCACACCAAATACAATGACAAACTGGCTGACTTCAAGGGCGAACACCAACACTCTGAACACCAGGAAGCAGCATGCTCTTGGCCTTCTCCCCTCACTGACACAGTGATGAAGTCGGGAAAGAGATCAGAAGTGAACGGGGATTTCATCAGACTCTTATTTATTTGATTTTCTGTAACATTGACTCTTTTTGGCCACAAGACCCTAAACACAGTTTCACAGCACAGGTCATGCACAGCTTGCAAGTCAAATTTTACAGCTACTATCTAGCTATGAGCTTTGGACAACAGATTCACATGCAGTTAATGGCCCCAGAAGAGGGGCTTAATAAAGCTCTCTCTAAATTTTACTGTTCATACCTTTGTCCAAAGTATCTAAATAATAACCCCAAAGGACAATGGATGAGATTTTATTATCACCTCCCACCCCCAAGCTTATAAACTTCTTTAAGCCTAGAAAGGAATCTCCTTTGGGAAACTGTTACTGGCCTGCAAACTCTCTTGGCCTTGCTGTTACTTTGTGAACCTCTTGATGTCATTATGACCAATGTGGTAGCCACAAGCCACATGGGAATGTTGAACTTTAAATTACTTAAAATTAAATACCATTTAAATGCCACTTCTGCAGTCGTTCCCCACTTAATTGCCCAACAACCATGTGACTAGTAGCCATTCGACTGGACAGCACAGATTTCAGAACAGTTTCCACTTATCCAACAGCACTGACCTAGAAAATTCCAAGAACTGTACCAACACACAGCTGACACTCCACCAGGCCCACTCTGCGAGTCATGCAGGGGGTGAGATTGAATTATACGTCTAAAGAAAATACCTTAAATTGAAACTCAGAGCCAGTTTGCCTACGTCATCACAATTTATGCCCCAGGGCATTATACACAAATTTTCTAAAGACAGCATGTGAGGTGGCACACTTGGCTCCACTTAGCATAGTAAGCATTCTCTTGCTTATGTCAAGATCATTAATAAAGAGGAAGTTCATGCTTCTTATAAGTTACTATTTACACAACACTCATTGTCCTTGGCAGAGGGGAAAGGGTCCTGGACAATGTTTCACACTCTACATATTCAAATCCCATGGCTTGGAGGCTTTCTTTCAATAGCTATACTCCTCCCCAAACCAGCCCTTCCTTTCTTCCCAGAGAGGACGCTACCTAAAAAGAAATTAGTCTCTGAAACAACCCTTAAAGCAAGAGCTGACGTAGCAAAGAGTATTCATAGAGCCTGTAAAGAATCAAAGCCTGCCAGAGGGTGGCGTGCAAGGGAGGGGTAAGAGCGCAGCAGGACACAGGTCTTCTCCTCTAGCCACAGCGTTACCTCTGTACACTCCTCTGCACTCCCACCCCCTCCTCCACCATGAGCTCATCTACAAGATGAAGCACTAGAGGCTCCTTTCAGCTATAACTTCTGTGCTTGCCACTGATGTGTGACTCTAAGCCCTGGTTGCTTGTGTCACATAGGTAGATAGGTTTTTAGCATTGCAGGTAAATTCCAGAAGAAGCTGAAACATTGAGTATATAGAAATTGGCAGCGATCTCTCTCTCTCTCTCTCTCTCTCTCTCTCTCTCTCTCTCTCTCTCTTCTCTCTGACACACACACACACATCCTAACAAGCACATATGCAAACTATAGGCAGAATCTAGTTCAACAGTGTTAAATAATGCTTCTTAGATCAAGCACACACACAGAAGCTCTGACTGGGGCTCTGACTGTCAGGTTGTAAGGTCAAGGATCTACCAGGGAGCAACCGATTTTGCTTAATTGCAGCTCTAGCATGAACTGTTGTTAAATAACAGGTCTGTGGACATTTTTACTATACAACTTTGCAATAAAAAACACAGGACACCATATTAACACATACATTAGTGTCTATAAATAGCATCCTAAACAGCTAGAACCCTATCACACATTGCACTATAGGATCAGTCGTTTTTCTACTGTGTAGAAAGGTATGTAGATAGCTCTCACAAATTAATTTAAATGTGGCCTGTCTTAAAATTGCTAGGGTAAAGTCCATTGAAATGTACCATCCTTAATGCAACATTTCTGTCTATGTATGTTTTCCACTCCAAGTGAGATAGAAATTAGGTCAGACATGCATTATAGCAGCCTGGGAGTTTGAGAAATTGATACTAACCCAACAGTATATTATGTTACATAATAGAGGATAGTATTCAGATAATATGATACCTAAATTATTAATACCAAATAAATCCTAGATTATTTGTTGTATAATGCCCAATAGCTTACAAGATAAAATGGTATTTTAACCTAATTTCTAGTTTGAGCCCTCAAATACAGTTTTTTTCTAAAGGTCTTATAAATTTGAAAGATTTAAAAAACTAGAGTTCATAATTTGATGTTGAATTTTCATGCCAATTGTTAGCTTTGTATTCTAGCTATTATTCTTTTGTTTTTGTTTTTGTTTTTTCTCACAGCAATGCCATCACTTTAGCACACAGCTGTTGTACAGCATGAAGACAAAGGCTCGCATGCCAATACGCTGCCTCCATCTTACAGGACTGCTTCTGTCTTTGCTTCATAGAGCCCGCCAGTCACTGCCTATCTTTCCGTTGCTTTTCCCATCCTTCCTACCATTTCAGGGATTCAAAAGAACAGCAAAGAGTGGATTCCTTGACAATATCACAAAAGGAGTTCAAAGAGGACTATCGAGCTCACAGCTATTTCTGAATGCACACACAGCCAGGGACAGGGACTGATCCTTTCAGCCTAACTAATCTTTCTTCCTGAATTCACATTTCAAAATAGTTGAGCACTCAGGAGAAACTGGTCCACTTACACAGGGAACACCAGCTTTTCTTTGCCATGCTACTTTTGTCAGTAGAAACATTTTGAAACATAAAACATTTTCTTGCTGATTCCAACAAGATGAAATTGCAATGCTAAACAGGTTAACTCTTACAGGAACATCCTGAAAAACGATCAAGGACTATCTATGAAAATGCCCATCTAGGTGTGCCATCAGTAAGCAACATTTGTGAATTTCACACAAAAATCTCCAAACTTGGCGCAAATGACGAGTTCTCCTGACATTCCCCACCCGTGTCTTACTGACACAGGATCTCACACAGCAGAGCAGCCAGTGGGTATTGCAGGAGATGTGGGGGGGACTCTCGGAGGGGAAGATCCAGGCACTGACGAGGAGGTCAGTGTTTCAGACATGAGGCTTGCGCATGCCTGCAAAGTCTTCCTCCCAGGATTCTTCAGGAAAAACTCAAACATCTGAGGTAAATCAGTTTACACACACAAAATACACACAGAGATTCACAATATTTACATTTTAAATTCTTATTTCGTGGGATGGCTTGAGAAATATTGGCATATAGGTTTCCTGGGGAATTAGGCATTTCCCATTGTTTCCCAGTTCATCACTCACCTACTGGGCTTCCAGCTTAAACACAGAGCAAGCTCTAATCACAAATGAAGAGGAATGAAGGAACAGGATAATACACATGATGCTGGAGACACCTATTCAAATACCTTCTTCCAACAACCAAAAGCTCTGGTTTATTTTGATTTGGGTGCCATTCAAAATGTGTAAAAAGGTCATGAAGACCAGGCTGCAGACACAGACACAGACACAGACACACACACACACACACACACACACACACACACACACACACACCAGCTCTGTGTCTTCACTAGGTTTTTTTTTCTTTTAACATGGATTTGAGGTTTAATTCTACTTGCGCGCACAGCATCTGTTTTAACCTACAATCTACCGTATTGAGAGAGCTCATTGCACCCACATGTACAGTTTCATGTCTAAGGAGAAAAGCCTAACTTGGGAAAACGATTTTGGAAGATCATAAATTACAGCCCATTGAATACACAATTATGAGGAAGCATGCACACATCTTCACGGCTGTCACCATCTCCAAACAGTTCTCCTGGGAGCTTGCTGAGACCTCACCCTCTGCTCTTGTCTTCAGGTGAATCAAGTGGCCAATTGGAGGCCAGCGCTTGCACCAAATGGTCAGTGTCACCCCCATCACAGGGACCCCATCGCCAACACCTGCTTACCCCCTAAGTTGGCACCCACAAAAGGCATCCCTGTGACAGGCTTCAACCACAGGATATCACAGTGAAGCGCTTGGAGATGCAAGACATGTTGTGTAGCACGATGCCCAAGAGGAAGACCAAAACACAGGCCACCAAGATGACAGTGCACACGCCAGACCATGTGGAACTCTTCACCACACCCCGTCTGTCAGGCTCCTCCTCCACGGCCTCCTGGGGAGCTCCACCCTGCAGGGGCTGCTGTTCTGCAGGGATGGTCACCACGGTGAGGGCCTTCTGCTGGTTCCCTGGCAGCAGACGGCAGCCCATGTCTCCTGGCAGGAGAGTGCGCTCTTTAGAGATGGGCAGGGGCAGCATGTAGCACCCATTGCTAGGAAGTTTGATAAAGACTGGGGTGTGCTCGGAAGTGTGCGGTATGGCGATGACTGCCAGGACCTCGGGGTCATCGGGCAGCTGTGATACAGAGAAGCCTGGGGGCAACTTGGTGATGCCACGGCACCAGGGGCACCTTACGTCCTTCTGGCTGGTCCGCATCTGCTGGAGGCACACCGAACAGCAGGTGTGCTTGCAATCCAGCAACTTGGGCCTTCGTCGCGGGCTATAATAATTAAAACAGATCTGACATTCCAGCAGGGAATCCTGGGAGAGTGTCTCCATCGTGGACCAAGAGCCAAAGGGCAGGGCCAACAGGAAGGTCAAAGAGCTGGTTCTCAAAGGTCACCACTCTGAGTCAGTCTTCTCAAGGTCGCTAGGGAATCAGCAGGCTCACAGGCATCTATCGTTCATACATGTGATAATTTCTGAGGGAGAAAAATAATGCAAATGAAACTCATTAATCCATAAAGAAACTGCAATGTGGATTAGTTAAAACATATCATAGCTCAAAAGTATTGACCCTGGGTTAAACTTAAGAAAATGCCTCACAGCTGAGACTGTAGGCTTTCTGTAATGCCCAGTGGGAAATCAGTTTCTTGCCTTTATTTACCTCACTGTAAGAATTCATAGCCAGACACAGGGAACTTTATAGACCAGGTGCTTTGTGTAAGCATAGTTTACTTGTTTTATGACCATTCCTTTCTTTAATCATACTTTTACAATTTGTTATTTTACATTATCCCATAATGCTCCCACAAATGGGTGGGACACAATATGCTGTTTCAATACATGATCACGGTGTGTGATGATCAAATTAGGGTGATTGACATATCCTATCACCTCGACATTTACTGTTGATTTTTCTTTTTTTTCTTTTGTCGTTGTCTGTGTGCTATTTATATGTACATACACATGTAAGCTCAAGGCTAATGTCAGGAGTTTTCCTTAGCTTCTGTCCAAACTAATCATTGAGGCAGGGTCTCTCAGCTGAACACACAGCTTGCCCATCAGCCAGCCTAGCCAGCTTGCTTACCCAGGGTTCCCTGTCTCTGTCCCAAGAGCCGGTTTACAGGAAGCCACCACACCCACCAGGCATTTACCTGGGTGCTAGGGATCCAAACTCTGGTCCTCATGTTTGCCTGGCAAGTAATTCATCTGCCAGCATCATCTCCTTTATCCTAGCTTATGTGGACTCACAAAGGAAGGGGCTTCGTTGTGACAGATTCAGACAGGCAGACAAATGGGCTCCTTTCTCGGAGGTGACTGAAAGAGCCCCACAGGCAGAAGCACTCGAAGCCCATCTTTTTATCTCTTCCTCCAAACACCTTCAGTGAGATAATTCCTATCAATCAGCTTTACAAGAGACCAGAATAACAAAAGGACAAGCGTACAACAAAAGCAGAGCAGTGACGGCCCAGGAGTACTACAGGCAGGAGGCCAGCCCCGCAGAGAAATCACTGGTCAGGTCTTCCAGTTTCATGATTTAGGCTTGCCTGACTGAAAGCTTATGCTTTATGAGACTTTTGGCAGTGGTGGGGAATGAACCCACAACTTCACACGTGTTAGGAATGTGCTCTACCCTGAAGTTATACCACCCAGCTCCTAAAAGCAAATACCCTTAACTCACTGATCACAATTGTTAGTGAAGACCTAACAGGAAGACTGTGTGTGTGTGTATACACATATACACACACATACATATATATTTGACTATATATAGTTGGGGAGAGGGTACATGTACCTCCCTGGTATCAAGCAGAGAAGTAGACACTTATTCAAATTGAAATGAGGTTTGAGGGCCCCCTTTGCCCTTAGGGTTTGCAACAAAGGCTGCCCAGGTCTGTTTCCTGCCTATATTCTTCCTCTTTGTATGAGTCATGATTCTGGAAAGAACTATTTGCCATGAACTTTTTATATTTCTAATTTAATTTCCTTTGTAAAATTTTAAAAAATTACCCTCTTTGATACACACATGGTTAAAATAAAAATTTTAAATTCTCGAAGAAGCAACACAATTTGAAGAACAACAGAATATTATGTACTAAAGAGATGGCTCGGAGGGTAAAGGAGATTGCCAGCCTGGCAACCTCATTTCAGATCCCCAAGCCATGAAACTCTCAGAAGCGGGAACCAGCAGCCCACATCTGTAATACCGGCATTCCATATTGTAGTGAAATGGTAAGCACAGTCGGAACTGGGCAGCTCATTGGCCAGCTAGTGCAGAGTACACAGCACAATAACAGAAACTCGAGAGACCTCGCCTCAAACAAGACAGGAGGAGACCCATGAAAGACGACTGCCATAGACATGCAATACAAAAATTATGTTAATCACTGACAAAATTAAATGATTAAAAGAGAAACATACTTCTGTGTGTTAAAAGCACCTACTTCAATATTTTATTAAAACTAAAATTAATAATACATTGTTCAGAAAGTCTGTTTCAGAATCAACTATATCTCTAATAACTAACCTGAGTGGTCAGTTATGTACAAGGTAGATATGTGTCTAGCATATGGCATATACACATATATGTGTGTGCACATGCATTCATGTGTGCTCAATGCAGGTGGAAGTCACAGGACAACCTCAAGTGTCAATCTTCAGTCACCTCCCCCTTTTTGTTGTGAGACAGTATCTCTTATTGGCCTGGAATTTCCCCAACAGTCTGGACTAAGGCTGGCCAGCGAGCCCTCTTGTCCTCGAGCTGCTGGGGGCCCTCTGCCCTTCACCTCCCATTGTTCATTGCTGGGATTACAAGTGCCTGCCACTCTGCCCAGCTTTTTAGAACAGTCTTTGTAGCTAAGACTTAGGGTCTGCCTACAGAGAGTCCCAAATTAGAGCTGGGAGCTCCAACTACTTATGCTTTGTTACACTGCTTCAAAAAGGCTGGAGGAGTCGGGGATGTCTAATAAAAAAATCTGAACTATAGAAAAGAATCTGGCATGCAGAGCAAGAGGCTAGACGGTCTGTTTTCAGGTTAGGAAAGCAGTGAGTGAAGGAAACAGAGTAGCCATTATCTGGTTATCCTTCCACCTCCCACGTTAGGTGGAGGGTTGTATCTAATACTAGAGAGACTTACAGGTGTCTTCTCAAAGTTTTACAGCTGTTGTTCGTCTTATTCTTGGTCTTTGACAAAGACACCTTTGAAAGAAAGAAACAGTGACTCAGCACTAGAATGCTTCCCAGCAAGTACTGGGCCCTGGATTCAGTGCCTAGGACAATCAACAGATGAATGAAGGGCTGGGGAAATAACACAGTAACAGAGTGAAGCCACATTATCCCCTGTATGGCAAAGATTAAATAAATAACTTCTCAGAAAGCCTATGCTCTAGTACTCTTCCACAGGCCAGGACAGCAGATCCCACAGGGAAGGAAGACAGCACCAGCTATAGACTGAGGACTGTGGCCAGCATCAAGTGCCAGGCATGGGGCTTTATAGCAGGCAATGGAAAAACACTAAAAAGTTTGAGAGTAAGATTGATCATCTGGGTCAGGTTGGAAAGGCCCACGAGCAGACTATCATGTTAGACAGAGAGGAGCCGTGGCCTGGGCGAACAAGGTGAGGTGGAAAGTGTGAAGAAGTCTTATGGATGTTGACACAAAAACTGAAGCTCTCATCTTACAGGGAATAAGAGGGAGTTTATTCTGGAGCTATTTTGAGTGACCGTGGCCCGGGAACAAATATTTAGGTTACCCCAAATTCCATGTTTCAATGTGGAAACAGTTTCTTAGGTTTACAGAACAAAGAAAGTCATAAATGGAGGCAAGTTTAAAATACAATGGTAGGTACATCAGAGAGACAGGTACAGCAGACCACTAGTTCGCCCCAATCCAAAAGCTAAGAATGTCATCAGATAGCGTCTTAAGCCAATAGCAAAGCTTCCCCCATCTTGCTGTAATGACCTCTCTATCATTAGATAGTTACAGAATGTTAGTTCTGGCAGAGGAGGGAAAGGAATTTACTTCAGGGCTAAAGTTAACCTAAGACAAGGCAATCAGCCTCTGGATGGCCTGCAGATGACCACCCTCTCCACATCACTAGAGTCCTAATCAGTCAATCAGCTTTTACAGACAGGGCTTCTTTTTAGGAGATCTCATTCACATAGAGTGAGGCAGTTACTGCAATGAAGAGGTCACAAGTGTGAAGATGTCAAAACAAAGCCTTGATAGGAACAGTGTCACTGAGACAAGTAGAGATGACATGCAACACGTTTGTTTAGGACACACTCCACTGCAAGTTCCAGGGAGGTATTTAACCAACACAGGGAAAGTCAATGCTAGGCAGAAGAGACTGAACAATCAGGAATGTGAGCCACGGGCTCAAGAAAGCTATGTAGAAATTAGTAAAAAGAAAGTAGGTGTATTGCTGCCATGGAAAATCCAGAACAGAGAAATGCAGCGTCCAGAAGAGACGGCCACTCCTTTGTGGGTAGTCCTCCCTTTGCCCTATGCAAAGTTACTTACCCTTCCTATGGCTCACCGTCTAAAGAGAAGCCACACCTAAATGATTACGGTGCTAACTGCTGAATAACCTTTCTGTAAATTTATAAAACCCATAACATGGTGAGTTTCAAATTACATCAGAGCAAGACACTGTCCTTATTCTCTAATCTACTCCTTAACTGATACAAACTGTGTCAACTGCTGTGAAGTTGACTTTGCAAAAAAGTCATGTTTGCTTAAGGAACTACAGGAACAAGTCCTCGGGGGTCAGGCTGACAGAAGCACAAACAGAAGAGGGAGACACACGCCCTTAACAAGGAAGACCGTGGGTTCTTCTAGCCTTCTTGCAACTTGTCTTGCTCTTTTTTCCCCTCTCAAAAAAACCCTTCCAGCACCCAGCTACCTATGATGAAGCTTTGAAGACACAGCCTTCCTATCTTCTCAGGATGCCTGACACTTAATAAAACTGACTCCCTTCCTTCCCAAACCCTGGTCTACTGAGCTTGTGGTTGGTGAACAGCTAGATGCAGATCCAGGGACACTCCTTCTGATGGTGTACTCAGAAATAATTAATGTATTTTTTGTAAAGAAAGCAAAACAAAAACTCCCCAAGGTGTGTTGATGAATCACACTCTTAGCTGCTCTTAGTGTTGAACTCACTGACAGAGATCAAACCACAGCATGACCCATTGATGTGAATGTCCACACACAGAAGGACTGACTACTTTGAGCAATGGTAGCAGAAAAAAATCACAGAAAAGTATTAAAATGACAGAATCCTGATGTTTTATGAGAGATCTTTCCTTAACAACTATACCCAAGGAAACACCCTCGCTGTAAATACATCTGGAGACAAATGTTTCATGGCACCAATATCAAAGTTGTCAATCTACTAATTAATCTTCTTTCCATATTATTTAGCTCATGTACTAAGTAATAGCATGGGGAACAGTTTAATAAGTGCAAAAAAGGTAGACTTGCTCTCTTGCGCTCTCGCTCTCTCTCTCTCTCTCTCTCTCTCTCTCTCTCTCTCTCTCTCAGATAAAATCTTCTCTATCTCTTAGCACCTCTGACTAGGACACCAGGGAACATCATTTAACTTCTCTGATCCTGTGACCTCATTAGCCAAGCAGAGATGGTGGCATCTTGACTGAAGGTCAAGTGAGTTCACCTCTCTGCTCAGAGCATAGCAGTATGTGATTTGCCCAGGGAACATGCCCAGGGCCACTTTCCTGGTTATCAGAACACTGCCATTTTGAACAGCATGTTGTAGAGAATGCAAGCATTCCTCCTGGCTCTGCTCCAAGGCCTGCAGCACCATCATTTTTCAATAAAGCCAACATGCAATTTGATTCATGAATTTATGCTCAGAGAAATGTTCACTTAATTTGTGTTAAGTTCCCTTAAAATTAGATTATGCTACTCAATTTCCAACTTCATCCAAGTAAGTCCCACAGAGGCAGAGTGGGAACACAGTTCTTATTTTTGATGCTATAACCCTGAAAGCCTTTTTGACAGTGGTGTCTCTAATTTATACCCTGCTTTCTTTCTATACTCAGCCAGTCTGTATGGAATTACAGTTTGTTTTCTGGAGCATAATTAGTAATGAAGGTGATTAGTTAGGTAGAAAGAAGAAAATTTATGAGGCTGTGGCCTGAAGCTAATGATGAATCACTCTTTTCTTCTTTCATCATGAACTCAAAAGAAGTAAATCCACATCCAAGAGAGGAAACAAGAGCTCCGTCCACTCAGGCTGGAGACGTTCAAAGTTCTTGTCAAGTGTGTTATACAAACATGCACACCAGCAATTGCCTTGGGAATCTGTGTTTGGCATTCCTTCCTTGAGAGCAAGATGGGATACCCAAATAAAATACTCATTAAATTTTAAAAGGAGTGAGTACTTTGGTCGAATGTACAAGAACAAGTATAGGCTGAAATATATTGGACCAATTTTTAAAAATGTCACTGCAATTTATTTTTTTCAAAGAACCTAAAGTAAAGATCAAAGAGAAAAACAGGGCACACAATAAGGAGCAGTGGCCAGGCAAGATGTTTCCAGAACAGTATAGCATACAAGACAGAACTTACTTTCAAGCACGTCTTCATAAAACAGTACCTGGTTACACATACAATAGCTTTTGTACACTATGCAGATGAACTAATATCTGCATGGGGTATGAATTACTATAGCTTTAGAGAACCTTGGTTATCAGGGATCTGGAACCATTTTATGTTACTGACATTTGTATAAAATAGGATTTCTTTTGGGAACTATGTGATTTGTACATCTTTATAAAATAAATTTAGTGGGAAGTGAAATAGCAAAGGTCTGCAAAACCGAACTTTTACAATTCTAATAACTTTGCATAAGTGCAGGCACATGAACCAGTGCAAAGGCAGACAGCGATGAACTAAACAGTCCAGGCTGGCTTACTCCATTCAGTCAGGCATTCCCATGCATTCCTTAGCCACAGGCTGATCAGGAAGCCTTCGTGGAACCATGGGTGATACTGGTCGCATCAACCCGATCTGTACCTAACCACAATTGATGTTCTACACAAGGACCTAAATTTAATGGTAGCATTGAAAGAAATAGCAAAGATTAAACTCCACACTACATTGCTTTTCTTTTTTCTACTGAAACAGCTTATATCTCTGAAGTAGGCCAGCGACCTTGATGCTTGAGGGAGATATTTGAAATGAGATTAGGTAAAATAATTATCATTCCATTTTATCTGGTGCTTTAGCTGGCCAGACTGCTTACTTGTACTGTATCAAAGCCAATGTCTCAATTAGTGTCCAGAATGGACATGGCCTGGTAATGTCCTTGACTTCTAGTTTTTTTGCAGCAGGGAGCCATCCTTCCAGGACAAGGGACCCTTCGTAATCAACAGTCTACTTGGTCCAACTACAGTCAATGCTTTAATGGAGCGAGGCAGTGGGTACTGGATATTGACAAAGTTCAATTGAGGATTTCACTGGCATAAGTTCCAATCTTTGTCCAATTCCCCTCATGGAGCATTCTGAGTTTCTGTACTTGATGAAGCCCAGAGTCGAGAGAGTAAAACCATTCTTTAAGAGTCTTGGATAATGGAAATGGAGAAGGAGATGCTGGCAGTGATGGTGATTAACCAGGTAGCAGAGGCAGGGAGGGCGGGGAAAAATTTCAGTGGTTGAACAGGACAAAGAGTAACAGAGCAACTATGATGCTTACTGCCCACAGGGACCTTCCTCTAGCCAAGCTCCACTTCCTGAAGCTCACTCACCTCACAGTCACTGGCCTGGCCACAGCCTGGTTGCCCTATATGCCTGTATATGGCATGGAGCCAAGAACATGCTGTGCCCAGGGGCCCTGAAATAGTACATGACAATCCTCTCACTGAGAAACCTAACCTACCAACCAGCCATGGCTGCCAGAGGTGGTTTGATTCAACCTGATATGTGTTCTGTAAAAGTCAAGTTAGCAAGAGAAAAATGCATTGGACCTAGCCACAGTTTGTTACTGCATATTACAAAGTGACTACAATCTAGACATTTAGCCACTAAAGCCAAATTCAGTATCACACAAGTCATTATGATCACTGGTTTTGTTTGACTCTCTACCCAACAGTCAGTATCATTTGGAACAGGAGATACGGATTTTGGATATAATTCTACTCTTAAAAACGACAAGTTATCTTAGGAAAGACGGTGCCTTAAAGAACCTTTAGTAAAAGCACTGTATGGCATTCGGCTGGGTTTCCAACAGCATGGCAGCCCTCCAGACTGCTTGTTCACTCGATGTCTTTTATACCCAGCAGTGATTCAAGAAGATGACGCTGGTGACCTTGAAAGAATGCATATTTCTGTGGGACGAGGAGTGGCATCTAAGCTACTTATGGCAGCCTACAGTAGACGTTGTTATGCTCTCAACCTGGCATGCCCCAGGAGCTCACATATACACTGTTGTTTCCCAGCTGGTGACACAAGTTTGCTGGACTGTGGAGCCTTCGGAGATGGGTGGGCTTGGTTCTCAGAAGATCACCGGGGGCAGGCTTTTCAGAGTTACAGCCCAGCCTCTAACTCAAGCCTCGGTCTGCTCTCTGGTCCGCTATGAGGAGCTGGTGTAGCATGGATACCACTATGAACTCCACCACGCCCTCCCTGTAAGCATGGACTGAGATTTCGTGATCAGGAGCCAAAGCAAACCTCCCTCCTTGAAGTCGCTTCTGTCGGGTACTGTGGCCGCAGCCATTGGAGAGTAACTCTTTTGTGCCCATTCAAAGAATATATCCAGCTAGGGTTGATGCTCATGCAGAAACAACGTAATTGTTTCCAGAAACGATGATAACCTTTTAATATTTGACCAGTTCCTGGATCAAGGAAGACATTCCTGTCACCCCAACTTGTGACCCAGGTAATTCAAACCATCCTTAAAAAGAAGAGACTGCATGGCCATGGAGCTCCTGCAGGAGACCACAGTTACATGTGGCATTCACCCATCACCCTGCTCGGTAATTCACCCATTACCATCACTCTGAACTGTCTTTATTTGTTCTATATCCCAGTAACAGCCAAGGAAAAGTTGCTGATGGGAGAGAATAGCTATAAAAGGCTGTCAGGGGAGCCCAGGCTTCCCAGAGCAAAGGAATGATAAAAGATGCTGGCTCCCGAACAAATGAAAAACAGTCAGCTCGATCAAGTAACTGATGAGTCTGGCAAACTGGCAAAGTCACTGAGATGGAAAACAAAGAGGCTGAGCCTTACCAAGGGTTTGCATACCCGTAGAGCAAGGCAGTCCACACAAGTAAACAGATGTTCATGGAGAACCATGACAAGCATCTTTTAAGACAGTAGGGACACCGTGGCAAAGAAGTGTCCCTGCCTGTTTGTAGCCTGGATGTCCATCCTTAAGGGAAGAGCCATGCCCAGAGAAGCACAGGACAGAGGAAGAGCACGCAGAGAACTGAAAGGAGACTTTTCTCCACTGTCATGTACATGTAACTAACCATACAAAGGGCTAGCCAGGACCACTGAGGAATGCTCACTGGCCATTGGAGACAGGAAGAAGACTGGACCTTAAGGGGCTAATGTGAAGAGCCAGGCAAGTTGGAGGGGAGGACACTGGGGCTTTCTGTATTTGGTTAAGCATTATCCTGGGAAGCAAGGCAGGCTCTGAGCCCACAAACCATGCAGATGTAAGACTCTAAGGCAGTATCAAGTCAGGGATTGAAGATGCCCCAAGGCCAAGTCTGACTCACTGCTGGAGATTAAGGGTGCAATGATTTGACAGACAGGAGTCATGCATGAGCTGATGGGTCTAAAGGCAAGCTCAAGCTCCCAGAAACCAAAGGCCTCTCTAGTTAAGGACTTTGAGAGTCCCTACTCTTCATGTGTAGGCCACCCAGGACTTTTAAAGACCCCCAAATTCCTATACAAATATAAACTTTTTGTGATGCTGGGATTCAAATCCAGGGCCTTTTGCATGCTAGACTACCACAGAGCTGTGTATCTCCCTTCACCCATACTTTCATAAAGTGAGCATCCCCCAGCCTGACTTTGCTGTATTGACATTGACAGGGGTCTCACTCTGTAGTTCAGGATGACCTTGAGCTCTCTATTGCCCTACCTCTGTCTCTTGAGTTCTGGCATTACAGGAAGTACACCATGAGACCCTGACACTCCTAATTGTTTTTACCTAACCTTAAATTCCAAGGGAAAACATTGAAAGCCTAAGTCTTTTAGTGCTGTCTCAATACATCAGAAAAATAATGGCTTTGCTGTGGCATCCTTGTTACTAAGTTCTGATTCTCAGCAGGTTCCAGCATCTGGAATGTATTGTCAGTAACAGTGTGTTTCAACAACGCCAAGATGTGAAAGCAATCATGGATGAGAACTAGAGCGCATGCTCTGTAGTGACTGGCACAGAACCTCAAGTCAGGTACAACGTTCTTTCAAGCTGAGTGTGCCTGGGGGTCAACATCAAAATGAAGCCTTCTTGGAACACCCCTCATCTGACTAAAAGTAAAAACAAAACTTCTGAGAAATCCTGCCATGAATCCCCATTTTAGAGCAGGGCCAGTCCCAGGATAGAGGTGAAGGGTAAATAATTATAAATCCCTTCTGCTGAGTCTCAGGACCCAGCCACCACTGCCCCACTCTCCTGCCCCATTCAGGCTTTTAGAAACCCCTTTGTCTTTCCTAAGATTCCTTCATTTTCTTTCCCATCGTTCCCCAATGCCCTTTCCCCTACTAAACTGGTATATAATCCTTCATCCTAGCTAACTCCTCCAGTTACTCATTCATCACTTAGCACTAGTTGCATGTCTAAACAAATATTTTTCTCTTGTAATCTGCCTTTTGTCAGTTTAATTCAGAGGCCCCTGACACTGCTCTTAAGACAGGATAGGAAAAGTTTTCCCCTCCCCCCAACAGCTCCAATAAAACTGCACCTACAAAAAAGGGCACTGAGGAACTGAGTCCTGTCCATTTTCCCTACCAGTCTACCCCCATTCTTTAAATTCAGCCTGTAACTCTGGAGACACCTGTCCCCAGCCAGCTTAACAGGTGATCTCTGTGGCAGTTACAGAATGCAAAGTACTTCTGTAGTAGTTTTGCATTCCATTTTGAAAATAAGAAGGCTCGGGATACAACATGACTGTTTTACAGTTACAACACTGAAAAATGAGTCCAGCAGGAAAACTTGAGAGTAGAACAAAGAACATTCACAATGGCAGTTGCTGGCCTGACCCACTGGACTGTTAGGGATCGACACCAATATGTAGAGAAGGAGGTGAGGAGGGCACTGGCTCACAGGATTACCACTGCTGAGAAGTCTGCTGACAGGGCCACCTGCAGCCTGAGGACCGTGGGCTGCCTGATTGCCACCCAGTCCAAGTCCTGAGGTCAGAAAGGTAAGGAAACTGATGGTGAAATTCATGGTTCTATTGCAAAGGTCTGAGGACTGAGGGCTGCTGGAGTCATCCCCAGTGTTGGAAGGCTAGAGAGCATGCGTCAGCTTTTCCATGGGCATTTCCATGGCGGTGGACAACTGTACTTTAGTTCTAAGGGATCGGGGAAGTGAAGGAGAATAACTCACCTTCTATATCCATTCTCTCTGGGCTACTGGCTGACTGGATTCCTGGCCATACTCGGAGATCGTCTTGCCCACCTAACTCATCCCATAGTTCTCCTTCATCCTCTGACACCCATACTGCTTTGGCGGTGGCAGTGAGAAGTCAGGGTCTTACTATGCAGCCTTGATGATGGCTTGAACGTGTAATCATCAGCCTGCTTTAGCTTCCTGAAGGCTGGACATTGGTGTAAGTGATGAATTGCCACACCCGGTTACCCAGCATTCCACTTTACCAAAGGTCTAGGTGTCTTGTGACCCAGGCATACTGACACCTATAGTTACCCATCATTCCCAATACTAAGGAATACCTTAAGTGAAAACAAGTCCAGACTACTGAACAATGTGGGCAGGGATAGGGAACTCATGATAACTGCACATCAAAGGAAGTTCTTTATTTAATGGAACTTCACAAAGACATAATGATAAATTGCTCTTGATATGGACACAAATCCTAAATTCATTTGCATGGTTGTGGCAGCCATAGGCAGCTGAGTAGATATAGACACAGCCTTGTTAGTCAACTCTACACAGTAGTGTGGTATGGTGGAGTACCACACCATCTCGGCCACCATCATCCTGTTCGCTTTCTATATCTGTCTCGTATTAGTCTTATCTTTCTGGAAAACCCTCACTAATGCAGGAGGATAGTGTGCAAATGGTCAAACACATCAAGCATTCTTGGATGGACGGTTCATGACAAAAAGAGGCTCACTGGGGATAGAGGGAGAAGCAAGTAGGGAAAGCTGCAGAGTTACAAAACAAACCGGCCCCAATTGTTTGTGAAGAGCCTTTTACCTTTACACCCCCCCCCCCCCACACACACACGTTTAAACTCCTTTAAACTAACAACTCAAGGAACATTCAATGCCAAAGCTGAAAAGAATGGAAAGGTATAAGCCTGGTGGTGTTCAGACACCTCTTTAAATGAGCTGTTTGAAAGCCGTTCAGCGCACTCTTTTCTTGAGCAGAGAGTGTGGCCGCGGTCTCCCTGCCCACCCTCAGCACTCATGACTCAAACTGGACTTGCAAAGACTCCCCAGAGGCATTGGCGCTAAAGCTGAGCCCCTCGAGGAGTGAGGCGTTAGTTTGCTCATTACTTCAGCTCTCTCTTCCTTCCAGCTGCAGTAACTCAATGAAGGCTGATTTTCCACTCAGGCAAAGTAAGAAGGGAAGGAAAAAAAAAGTCCAAACCCAGAAAGTAGACAGTGAACACTGGTGCAAAGCAATGCCATCCATCATCAACTCGGCTTTTCTAACCTAACAAGAAGTTCAAAACACATTTGTTTTCTTAGATGTATTTTAAAATCCAAGCTTGGAACAAAGTTAATCAACAATAGGACACACACATCTAAAGTGTGTGGTCGATGGGTTCTGACAAATGCTTCTGCCTGTAACCACTACACCTCCTGAGACATTTCCACTGCCTGCAAGTCTCCTCTTGCCACATCAGGTTCACTCATCCACCCGCCTTCACCCTCATCTCCTGCAGCCACTCTCCTGCCTCCTAGCCCATAAGTACTAGCTTAAGAGAAAATGACAATATCCTGACTGTAAGTATATGCTTGTTTATGATATATCCCTCTATGTAGCCCAGACTGGCTTATAACTCAAGATCCCTCTGCCTGCATATCCACACTGAGTATACATTCATTTTATATTTAATTTGTGTTAATGTGTCTCTGTGTATAGGCATGTGTATACATTTATTTTATATTTATTTTGTGTTAATGTGTCTCTG
>CABHPP010138669.1:13215-42116 GCA_902168425.1 Peromyscus attwateri | reverse complement strand
GGGGGGTGGGGGGTGGGGGGGCTAAGCACTCATTGTGCATCCATGATTCCACTAGAGGTAATCGGCTCCCTTTAGTAACAGCTCTTCTTGCCTCCCTTACTCTGTTCTCGGTCAGCAGTCCACTCTTTACAGATATCACTTTGGCTCCTTCCCTACTCAGTGCTTGAAGGCTTCTCTTCATACATTATACTGTGTTAAATTTGTGTCTGGTATCGATCTTCGATTATGAACACCGTGGATTTCTGATTTCAGTCTCCCTGTACACTGCCTTAAGCCAAGTGTGACATGAACATGTTCCTTTGCAATAAAATAAGCTATTTTGTCCAGATGACATTTTACTAGGTTAAAGGAATCCACCATCATTCTAGTGTATACTGTCAGACTGGCCATGCCACTTTTTGAATTACTGCTTTATTCGCAAATGGCATTTCAGATATTGTCATTTCAACTCTCTTCTCTGACTTAAAATGAGTGAAGATTGGTCAGATCGATGTATCACTTAGGCCACTGGAACTCTGGGATATGTTTTGTAGGACAGAATTTTGTAATGTTGGCTGTTCAGCAAATTTACATGGTGACACATAAATACGAAGCCTAGATAACATCTGTGACCAATTGGTATGAAATCATGGAGACATTAGTCTTTGCCATCAGTATTTGTTAAAGCTTCCTGGACTCTTGAGAAGTGGAAACGGACAGCCACTCTTTTAGATATTAACCCTGTAGTAGATAAAAGCAAGTAACTAAAGACAGAGAGGGCAGAGAAGACAAGGAAAGAAAGCTTCGATGAGGTCTACTACCGACAGGCATCATACTGGGGCTCAGAAGCCCTTTCAAGTCCCCAGGACTCTATATGTACCAACTCCTCCATTTTCCTTCCGCTCTGTGGGTATTAACTCTACTCTTAAGGCAATAAATGCATACATGTCAAAGCCAGGTAGACAGAATCATACTACAAACCAGTAAGGGAGACACGAAATTTGGGAAAGTTCTAGAATGGGGTTGGCAAATAGAGCAGAGGCGTGGGAGGAAGAAATCTCACCCATAATGGAACATAATGGAGGGACCAGTGTCAGAGGTGGCAGTGATGGAGGTACAGCTCCACACTGTCACCTACAGGAGCCTGGGGGAGGTTCCTAACTCTTGAAAGGACCTTCATCAGGTAAGACTAGATCCTTGGCCACCTCACAGAAAAGTATTTCAGGATCCAGTATGAAACAGACATAGAAATTACTAAAAGGCATTTTGAAACAAAGATTCTAAGCACAGGTAACACGGGAAGAAAGTAGGATACTCCTGAGAGTATGGATTTTTTCAGAGAAGAGTCACACTCCATTGTCTCTAGTAGTCAAGGACTTGTTTTTGAAGTTCTGATCATCAAAGCATTGCCAAGGAATTTTAAATGATTCCTTCACAAAGAGGTGTTGCAGGGGCACCAGACAGGGTTCCAAAGAGAGAGTTTAAGTCTAACTCATAGGGAAACAGGAAGTTAGGGGATATTCGTTGGAAACAATGGTTTTGTGCTGGCTAGTTTTTATGTCCTCTTGACCCAGGCTAGAGTCATTTGGAAGGGAGAGCTTCAATTGAGAAGATGCCTCCCAAAAACTGGACTGTAGGCAAGTCTCTGGGGCATTTTCTTAATTAGTGATTAATGTGGGAGGGACCAGTTCATTGTGGGTGATGCCACCCCTTGGCAGGTGGTCATGGGGAGCATAAGAAATCAGGCTGATCAAACCATGAGGAATAAAGTGGTAAACAACACTCCTCCATGGCCTCTGTTTCAGTTTCTGCCTCCAGGTTCCTGCCCTGACTTCCCTGGAAGATTAACTACAAATTGGAAGCTGAAATAAACCCCTTTCCTTCTGACTTTGCCTTTAGTCCTGGTGTTTTATTACCTTAATAGAAACTCCAAGACAGTTTTGTTGGTGCAAGTCTCAGAAAATATCCAAAAGAGTGAGACCCAACTTTCATATACACTCTTGAGACCCAACCCAAGCTCATACATACTGGCGAAACCCAACCCAAGATCGTATACACTCACAAAACCCAACCAACTCACGCTCATATACACTCAGGCCTTGAGACTGGCTCATTGCTGTGTTAACATTGAAGAAATACCTTTGCTGACTTTCTCTACACATACTGTCTCACAGTGAGTGCTCTTAATTGTGATGGAACTTTTGTTTCTCAGGCGATAACTGGCTTCGTCCAGGGTCTAGGCTGGAGAGATTCTCTCTCTTCCCACACCTGCATAATTTTTCCTGTCCTCTTATCCTACCTCACCAGCTTCTCTCTTGGGCCAGCCATCTGCAAAGGGTTTGATGAGTCTGAACAGAAGAAAGGTGGGACATGGCACATGGCATAATTTGAGAGAGAAAGAAATACCTAAGAAAGTAATAAAACCTTTTTCTGTGGGCAAATTTGCTCTTGTATATTTTTGAATAATGGAAACTGACATATGACAAATTTGTTGGGATATTATGTTTATTTCCAAGAAGCAAACGTAAACAGTCATTTAGCTCATAAAGAAAGGCATGTTGTATGGAGGAGATACCTTTATTTACCTAGTCATTACACTGCCCTCTCATTCTCCATGAGTGTTGGATATGAAATGAAGATGTACTCCCCATGAAAGACAGATGCAGGCACTCAGCAGGCTGGCCTGCCTTCTCTCTCCCTTTCCCTTCACTTCCTTTAAAACCACGCCCCTCCCTTTAAGATGCTCGCCATCTCTCCCCCTTGTCTTGAGTCTTAAATTCCCTCTCTAGATGCACACATTAGGCTGCCTCCTCGCAGGAGCCATCTAGTCGTTACATGCATTGCCTCCAAAGTCTGTTCTCCTGTCAAGCATCTTTGTCTCTGTTCCTTGTCTCCATTCAGAGGCTTTTCCCAAAGACTGTGACCTCATTTCTCTGTCACCTCTGCAAGAGTCCCTGAAAAGCCTGTAGCTGCAGCCAGCTTTCTCTGGGACTCCTCGTGGTGACTACCCAGGGACTTTTGTTTAGTGCGTGCAAGAAATGAGTCACCGGAGCCCTCCACGTTTAGGGAAAGCTCCTACTTGTCTTGCAAGGCTGGAAGGGTGGGGAATGCTCCCTAAGCCTGAGGTCTGCGCATTCCCGTGGAAAGTTTCCCTGTTTCCCTCCTTTGTGTTCTCGCTTTGTCTGCACTGGACCAGCCCCTGTTCTTCCTGCTCGGGTAGACAGCAGACTGAACCAAGAATCTGTCTGGGCTTGAGATCCTTGACGCCTCATTGTCTATCGCTTGTCAGTGGGAAAATGGCATGGCTGTGGGGAGTGGCGTTTGATGGAGACTCCCACTTTTGTTTTGTCTATGTTTCTCACTCTTTGATGCCTCAGGACCCTTGGCTTCTCTGCTCTGGTTGTCATTTCCCCCCACTTAAATGGAGATGGCCACCTTAACCCCAGGGGTGGATGGGGAGAGACAACGCAAAGCCTCTGGTCTCGGCGTGTGGGAGAGAAGTGGAAATGGTGGACTCTGTGTTAAGTTGTAATGTATTTCAAAACGAGCTAAAGCCTGCCCTTTTCGTCACCATTTTTAACTATTATTTACTTTTCTCCCGAGCAGACACCCGACAAGAAGTGAGCAGAGGAAGCAAATAGAGGAAGCAAAGGCTTACTGTGGCTCAGGGTTCAAGGCCTGAAGTCCACCAGGACAGGAAGAGCATGGCAGCAGAGTGGCCTGAAGCTGAGGCAGGAGCCTGCTCAGATCTAGGAGGGTCAGGAGGCAGGAAAGGCAAGTTGGCACTCACGTGAATTCCTCCTCCTTGTGTCCAGTCTCCCAACCTTTGGGGTAACGCTGGCTACATTCCCTTCTCAGTTAGCTGTTTCTGGAAACACCTTCACAGATGACATCCGAAACTGTGCTTCGTCTAAGCCTTTGTGTTTCTTAATTCACATAGTGATAATCAAAATTAAGTGCCAAAGTTATGTTTCAGTTGCTTCATATCAGCTTATTGGGAACATTTTTAAAGTGACCCATTTTTCTCCAAAAAAAAAAAAAAAATCTTATTGCTTAATGTAAAATTCCTTTCTGGAGTGACAGTTATTACAGAATAAAAGATTGAATCCTTATCAGTTAGAGAGAGTGCAGCTCCAATACAGTTTTCTGACATTTCCTCCTGCGCTGTCTTTAAGGGCAGCCCTACTCTACAGCTAATGAAGACTTCCCAGGTGCTCCCAGAGTGCTGAAGGTAAGGGAGTGTTGCCTGTGTTCTTTCTTGCCAGGTACCTTTCTTATCAGCATGATACCTCATGACACGTCCTCTATTATTTATTCTTTAATAAAAATTTCATACAGGCATAAATATACAGGGAACAATATCTTATTAATCTTGTATCTATCTCTCCACATTTTTTTCTGAAGGTTTTAAAAGTAAATTTCAAATGCCATATCATTTCCCCCATAAAGTCCTTAGTATGAAGCTGTAAGAAATCAGGTGTTTAAAGGTTTTAAATATACATGATACTATTAAGACACTACTTTTAATAATACTTCACATCAATATTCGAACTTCTTCAACAATTTCCAAACGATTTTTCCATAATTCACTTTTCTCTATGCAGTGTAAGAAGCTACACAGTTAGGATTTGTGTACGGTGTTTACATCTGTTTCAATCTGCTTCAATTTACTGCCCTTCACGTTCTTAACATCCTTGAGTTTTTGAATGACTCCATAGTTTGTCCTTAAAGTGTCCTTTAAACTTTTGGTGATGAATGTTTTCATTTATTTGCAAGGTATTATTTTTTTATAATGAAGTTTATAAAATGATTTTCTTTTAAAAATGTATTAAAAAACTCCTATTTGGTTGCTTGCTTCCTTATGGTACAGAGATGCTTCGCTTTTAGCATCTGTCTTTTTTCTGAATGCTGTCAGGTTAGCTTGAGAACCTTAATTCAAATTCTACCCAGAACAATACTTCGCAAACGGCATTGTGCCCTCCTTGAGACCTCATTCAGGGGACCCGCAATCTCTTCTGTTGCTGTTTTGGTGATGATGAAATTGATCAGTCGTTTCCAGGGACATCAACCTGATGTCCTATCACAACGGTCTCCATGGCAATTTCCCCCTGACACTTACGCAGCCTTCGATGTTTGTCTACCTCCTTTATTCATCAGTGATGCAGAACAGAGGTGTGTGGGGGTGAATGTCTCTCTGTATTTTCTGTGCGTTTACTAACTGCCTCTCTTCTGTAGGTTACTTTCTCTCCCGCATGCTTTAGCTCTCCCAGTGAATACTTCATGAGGAAATGGGACTGGCTTTGTTTTTCCCTCTGTGGTTTCATCTGAAGAAGGTTGAACTAGGGCCTGGCAAGCTGGGTCAGTGGGTGCAAGGACTTACTGCCAGGCCTGGCAATGATGTTTTGATCCTGAAACCTGCATGTTGGAAAAAGAAAACCACAGTTGTCCTCAGACCTCCACTGGTACCCCACCACCACTGTGCATGCGGACACACACACACACACACACACACACACACACACACACAGAGAGAGAGAGAGAGAGAGAGAGAGAGAGAGAGAGAGAGAGAGAGAATAAATAAAAAATGTAAACTAAAAGAATGATGAGTTGGAACTATGCATCTCCAATGACAGCTAATGAGTATTTCTTGTTCAAGTCTACTATGAATTTATGTATTCTTACATGTTTGATGTATTGTAATCCATGTTCATCATCATTATTTTTAATCTACTGTTATACTTTAAAATATAAATTTTATGTTTTCATGTCTTTTGGGAATACAAACCTACTTAGCAGAGATTCTCAAGACTGCTCACGTGCGAGGCTGTGGGGAGCGAGGGCTGGCAATTTTATGGTTGTCCAAACAGGGCTGTGTGGTGCAACCACAAGGGTACATTATACTTAAGGTAGTATGTAACAGGCACTCGTCGTCGTCAACCTCCACGATAAAATAACCAGGGGGAGGTGGGGAGAGGTGGACATTGGGTTTTAGAAATTGAAATTCACTGAACACACACATTGAAAACCACAGTACCACACGGGAAGGGAGTACTGCTTCTCTAGATTCTGCATCTAAAGATGAAATATGTCATGTCTTCCCGTTAGGACCATACGTTTTAAAAAAACAGTGCACTCGGGTACATTTTCCATTGACCTCTGGTGTATGGTGTTTTTCTCAAATGAAATCAAGACAATTTAACTATGTAAGGATAAAACGGTCTTGATTTGTTTGAGAAACACACTTGAAAACATTATGATGAACTTTAATGGGAAACACACTTGTATAGAGGCTTGGGCATGAGATTGAAATTGATCATCTCATTGTTTGTTTAGAAAAGAAAACCTAACATTCACAGACTGTGTTGGAAGCATTGGGTTTCTTCCTATGAGAACACACACATAGACAGAGACAAGGCTTGGAGCAAGCATCAGTTCCAGGTTTTTTTCCTCTTTTCCTTAGGAGTGTTGAGGTTTAAAAACGCACGTATATTATTGCATATACTAAAACTTAATTAGAACATTTTTCATGGGGAGTATTTTTGTAAAAAAACAAAAAACTCTTTTTTTTTTTTTTAAGTACCAACAACCAGACTTTGCAAATAATTCTACAAACGGAACAATGAAGAAGACGACAGACAATTCACAGCAGGGCGAATGTGTAGATTTTAGGTGCTACCTATCACTGCTCTGTGTGGGTGGTCTCTCAGTTCCTGGAAGAGGGGGTCACTGAGCTTTGAGATATGGTCACCAAATATTCTGCACCTAAGGGGCCTTTGTGGGGTGGGGAAAGGCAACGGATAAGTTTTTAAGTAGTCATGGGAGGGTGTCGAAAAAGCAGACAGGAAACTTTGTGAAGTTATATAAACCAATTCACTTGCCCTGGAGAAAAACCACACCTAAATTCTTCCAGACAGATTCGAATCTATCCTGTCTCCGAGGACCTCCTGGGAAGGAGTTTCCATCTCCCCGAGTCAGTATTTAACAAATGTCACTCTTCCAGCCCTTAAATCCTTCCTGATTCTGCCAACAGCTTTATTTGTTCTCATCCTGTCAGGGAAGGTCAGCTGAGTGAATTTGCTTCTAGCACCATCCCTATGCACCCCACCCCACCCCATCCCCCAGTCCCCAGCTGCTCTCAGCACTCCCTCTTCTTCCCGCCCCAACCCTCATGATCTCATTTCTTTAAGAGAGGCACTGACAGCATCTTTAGTGATCAGGTAGACTCTATACAATTTGTAAGATTTAAGACTAGGGAAATACAGAAAATTAACAAAAGGAAAAAAGACTGTGACATGGTGGTGCAGTGAGGACCCTGCTCTTCTGTGTTACTAAATACACTGAGTAGGGTATGTTGACATGTCTTGGGTAGAATTCTGCTTGAGAGTGGCTCCCTGGCGTCGTGGTTTTACATCTTTCCTCAAAGCAGAGGGCTTGGGAAGAAGGTTGAATTCGGCAAAAATACAAGGGGGAAACATAGGTTTAATTCAGGTTTGAAAAAAGTTTGCTTTATTGTAGCAGGGTTCTTCTGGGTACAAACATCGTATGTGATATTAACACATGAAGTAGCTCCAGGATGACCCCCAAAAGATGCCTGCCGCCTGGGATCGTCCCCTGTAACCAGTAGAATCAAATATTGCGGAGGCAGCAGCATATGGTTCTGACGCTAGGCCACATAAGACACTGTAACTTTGTCCTTACGTTGTCTTTTCCACAGGAGCACCCGCTGAAAGGGCCCTCAGGTAGCTCTTGGCAGAAGATCTGGGGCCTTCAACCAAGAAGCCACTAGCACATCAACTTGCCAGTCCAGAGAGAGACACCTCAGGATGAGGTCTCCACACGTGTCAAAACTTCCCATGGTAGTAGGAGGAGCTGATATGACTTTAGGACCTCCAGGGCTCCAACAGGAATTGGACCTAGGAAGTGTTTATTGTTATTTTAATCTGCCGTGTTTCAGGAGTGAACTGTGAGGCAACAGTGCATGATGAGCAGATCTGAAAGCCTTCCAGGAGGCTGTGCAGCCACTCAAAATGAGCAGTGTCCCGTCTAGTCACCTACTTCTATGGGGTGTCTTGGCAGTGGGAAAGTAAAGTGGATCAGGGAATACTTAGAAAGTAAGTGATTGTGATTGAATATACATCACGTCCATTTTTAATTGTGGCTCAGCAATAGCTAATATTAACCCATACTGTGTGGTGGTGCTGTGCCGTGGGCTCTGCCTAAGTTGTTCTCATTGAACTTCACAGGAAGGCTCAAAAGGAGAAGCCATTGCCATGCTTACCAGTTTCTTACGGGAAAACTCTAAGGAGCTGTTGAAATAAAACTGCTCACGTCTACGTAGTTCTTCTCACAAAGCATAGCTCTCACCTCAAAAGGAATTAGAGTTTATTCTAGAACCAAGTGTGAGTGACCAGCACCTTATGAATAGAAGAGTAATGAACATGGTTGAGCAAGTGTCTCTGTGGTGTGATGAAGCATGTTTTCGGTATATGATGAGAGTGAATATAGCTGATTCTAGAGGTAGATCGATTCCCATCTTCCTGAGGAACTGCCATATTGATTTCCATCTGAGTTTGTTCTCCCACCAGCGATGGATGAGTGTTCCCCTTGCTCCACGTCTTGTCAGCATGAGCTGTCATGAGTTGTATTGATCATAAGCTGTTCTTATGGGTGTAAGATGAAATCTCAAAGTAGTTTTGATTTGCATTTCCATGATGACTAAGGATTTGGATATTTCTGTTTCTCAGCCATCTGAGTTTCCTCTTTTGAGAATTCTCTTGAACCCCATCTTTAACTTGGGTTGTTTTCCTGATACCTAGTTCTTCAAGTTCCTTATATATCTTAGATATTAGTCCTCTATCAAATGTGTAGTTGGTAAAAAAAATCTTTTCCCATTCTGAAGATATCCACTTTGTGTGAATGATGGTGTCCTTTGCCGTTCAGAAAATTTTCAGTTTTATAAGGTCCCATTTATTAATTCTTGATCTTAGTACCTACATATTGGTGTTCTGTTCAGAAAGATTTTTCCCAGGGCAATGGGTTCGAGGCTATTCCCCACTTTCTCTTCTATCAGGTTCAGTGTATCTGGTTTTATGTTGAGGTCTTTAATCCATTTGCAGTTGAGTTTTGTAAAGGGTGATAAGTATAGATCTATTTCCATTCTTCTACATGCAGACATCCAGTTAGACCAGAACAATTTGTTGAACATGTTTTGTCTTCTCCATTGTGTATTTCTGGCTTCTTTATAAAAAAAAAAAATCAGGTATCCATAGGTCTGTGGATTTATGTCTGAGCCTTTGATTCAATTCCATTGATCAACATGTCTGTTTTTAGGCCAATGCTATGCAGCTTTTAATACTATAATTTTGTAGTACAACTTGAAATCAGAGATGGTGATACCTCTGGAAGTTCTTTTATTGATCAGGATTGTTTTACCTATCGTGTGTGTGTGTGTGTGTGTGTGTGTGTGTGTGTGTGTGTGTTTTCATATGAGGCTGAAAATTATTCTTTCCATGTCTGTGAAGAATTAATGATGTTATAAGTTTGATGGGAATTGCAGTGAATCTGTAGATTGCTTTTGGTAGGATGGTCATTTTTACTATGCTAATTCTACCAACCATGAGTTGGAAGATCATTCTATCTTCTGATATCTTCACTTTCTTTATGTTTTTATCATACAAATCTTTACTTGCTTGGTTAGAGTTACCCCAAGCTATTTTAGATTATTTGAGGCTATTGTAAAAGGATTGTTTCCCAGGTTTCTTTCTTGGTCAGTCTGTCATTTGTATATATGAAGGTTATTGATTTTTGTGAGTTAATTTTGTATCTAGCTACTTTACTGAAAATATTTATAAGGTGCAGGAGTTCCCTGGTGGAATTTTTAGGAACATGTATGTATACTATCATATCATCTGCAAATAGCAATACTATGACTTCTTCCTTTCCAATTTCTATCCCTTTGACCTTCTTTAGTTGTCTTATTGCTTTAGCTAAGACTTCAAGTACTATATTGAATAGATATGAAGAGAGTGGACCACCTTGTCTTGTTCCTGATTTTAGTGGAATCGCTTTGAGTTTCTGTCCATTTAGTTTGATGTTGGCTGTTGGCTTGCTGTAAATTGCCTTTATTATATTTAGGTATATCCCTTGTATCCTTAATCTCTTCAGGAATTTTATCATGAGAAATGTTGAATTTTGTCAAACACCTTTTCTGCATCTAATGAGATGATCATGTGGTTTTTGTCTTTAAGTTTGCTTATGTGATGGATTACACTTACCAATTTATGTGTGCTGAACCATCCCTGCATCTCTGGGATAAAGCCTACTTGATCGTGGTGAACGATTTTTCTATGTTTTCTTGAATTTGATTTGCAAGTATTTCAGTGAGAAATTTTGCAACTATGTTCATAAGGGAAATTGGTCTGTAATTCTCTTTCTTTTTGTTGAGTATTTATGTGGTTGACTATTAGGATGACTGTGGCCTCATAAAATGAATTGAGCAGTGCTCCTGTTTTTATTTTGTGGAACAATTTGAGGAGCATTGACTCTTCTTTAAAAGTCTAGTAGAATTCTCTGATAAAGCCTTCTGATCCTTGGCTCCACCTTTTGATAGACTTGTAATTGCTGCTTCTACTTCTCTAGGGCCTGTAGTCTGTTTCAGTTTATTTGGTCCTGGTTTAACTTTAGTAAGTGGTATGTATCAGTTCACTCATTTCTTTTAGATTGTCCAATGGCTGAGCACATGTTTTAAGTACGTTCTCTGTGTATGTTACTATACCCCTCTTCTCAGCTCTAATTTTGTTAATTTGGGTGTTCGCTCTCTACCTTTTAGTTAATTTGGATAAAGGTTTGTTAATCTTACTGATTTTCTCAAAGAACCAGCTCTTTGTTTCATTGATTCTTTGTATTGTTGTTTTCTCCTTTGTTTCTATTTTTATTGATTTTTAGCCCCAAGTTTAATTATTTCTTGTTGTCTAATCCTTTTGGGTGTGATTTCTTCTTTTTGTTCTAGAGGTTTTAGGTATGCTGTTAAATTACTAGTATGAAATCTCTCTAATATTTTTTATGTAGACACTTAGTGCTGTGAACTTGTCTCTGAGAACCAACTGCCTTTATGTGTCCCATAAGTTTGGGTATGTTGTGTATTTACTTTGCAGAAAGTCTTTAATTTCTTTCTTAATTTCTGTCTTTACCTATTTTTCATTCAGTAGAGAGTTGTTCAGTTTTCATGAGTCTGTAAGCTTTCTGTTGTTATCCAGCTTTAATCTGTGGTAGTCAGATAGGATACACAGTCTTATCTGAACTTTCTTGTATCTATTGAGACTTGCTTTGTGTCTGAGTATGTGGTCAATTTTGGAGAAAGTTCCTTGAAGTTCTGAGAAGAGGGTATATTCTTTGCAGTTTAGGTGAAATGTTCTGTAAATATCTGTCATGTCCATTTGGTTTAGGTCATCAGTTAGCTCCAGCATTTCTCTGTTTAGTTTTTGTGTGGATGACCTGCCTATTGGCAAGAATGGGGTGTTGAAGTCTCCCACTATCAATGTGTGAGAGTCAATATGTGATTTAAGCTGTAGTTGTGTTTATTCCATGAACTTGGGTGACCTTGTGTTTGGCCATAGATGTTAAGCACTGCAATGTCCTCTTGTTGTATTTTTCTTTGATGAGTATGTAGTGTCCTTCCCTACCTTTGGAAGTCTATTTTGTCAGATATTCAGATGGATACATCAGATAGCTTTTTAGGTCTATTTGTTTAGAATATATCTTTCCATCCTGCTACCCAAAAGTGATGTCTATTCCGGATATTAAGGATGTGGGTTTTGTTTTTTGTTTTTTTGATGCAGCAGAAGGATGGATCCTGTTTTTGAATTCATTCTGCTAGCTTGTGTCTTTTTATTAGGGAATTGAGACCATTGGTGAGAGTTATCAATGAGAAGTACTTGTTGGTTCCTGTTGTTTTGTTGTTTGTTTGTTGTTGTTGTGGTGGTGGTGGTGGTGTGTGTATGGGTGTGTCTTTCCCCTCTTTTGATTTTGCTGGTCTCAGATTGTTCATTCCTTGAGTTTTCTTGGGTGTGATTAGCCTTTTCAGGTTGGAGTTTTCCTCCCAGAACTTTCTGTAGGGCTGAATTTGTAGACAAATATTGGTTAAGTTTGATTTTATCATGGAATATCTTTTTTTCTATTTTTAAATTTTTTATATTAAACTTTATTTTTATTTATTCTTTGTGTCTTTCACATCATGCATCTCAATCCCATTCATTTCCTGTCCCTTTGTGTCCACCCTCTGCCCTTGCAACCTCCACCCAAAATAGAATAAAATAAAATTTAAGAAGAAAAAAAGGAAAGATCTCATCATGGAAGCTGTAGCATGACACAGTGAGTCATGCAGTAAACCCTTTGTCCATATATCTTTACTTGCAAGTGTTCATTGCAAAGAGTCATTGGTCTGGTTTGAGGCCTCTGGTTTCTTCTACTCTATCGATGCTGGGTCCTCACTGGGACTCCTCTTGGATATTCTGTTGTTGCCCTGTATCATGGAGATCCTGCAGCTTTGGGTCTGCAAGACCGGCCCCTTCACATGCTCAAGCAGATCATAGATGGGGTGGATGTTGTGGTGGACCAACCCATAACCCTGGTTCTGGGACTGGGTAGTTGCAGGATTGGTCAGCCCACCAGGTCTCCCCTATCTTCACCACCAGGTGTATAGCTGAAAGTTTTCCTGTGTCCTGCCCAGTCCGCAGATGCTCAGACTCAAGTAAACACACAGAGGCTTATATCAATTAAAACTGCTCAGCCATTAGCTTAGGCCTATCACTGACTAGCTCCTACACTCCAAGTCAGCCCACTTTTGTTAATCTATATGTTTCCGTGGCTTTACCTGTGTGCCATTACATGCTGCTTCCTGGACAGTGGGCTGGTGTCTCCTGACTCAGTCTCCCTCTTCCCAGAATTCTCTTTGTCTGCTTATCCCACTGGCTACTGGCCAATCAGTTTTATTTATCAACCAATCAGAGCAACACATATTCACAGCATACAAAAAGATATTTCCCCCATCAAGGATGAGCTCTCCAGCATTACCCTGGCTAGTTCACCACTTGCAGCAACGAGCAAGGGGCAGAGCCAGTTCACCTGCTTTCATGTCCTCAGGGTTGGCTCACCCACACTCACACCTTCCCAGACAAGGTGTAAGGGCTGCTTTCCTGAGTGCTGTAGCTGGTGGTAGGCAGGGATAGCTCTCCTGTTCTTATGACCTCAGGGCCAGCTCTCCTACCTGCCACTCACCCTCAGCACCATGTGGCAGAGTGGGGTGGGGAGTGGCCAGCTCTCCCACTCTCACACCCTCAGAGCAAGCTCACTGGTGCTTCTACCAACAAGGCCAGCTCTACTGTGCTGCCCAGGTGAGGAACACTTTCTTGAGTGCTGCAGCTAGTAATGGGGAGGGTCAGCTCCTTCTGTCTCAGGCAGTGAAGGGCCAGGGTTAAGGGGGGGCATCTCCCCTCCCACACCAGTGCATGACAGATGAGTAGTGAGGACGGCTCTCCCATGCTCACAACTTCAGGGCTAGCTCACCCACGCCTTTGCCAACATGGTTGGCTCTATTGTGTTGCCCAGGCCAGGTGCAGGGCCTGCTCTCCCAAGTGTTGCAGCTGGTGAGGGGCAGGGCCAGCTCCCCTGCTCTTATGACCTCAGGGCAAGCTCTCCCACCTGCCTCAGAGGTGTAGCGGAGCAGTGGAGGAAAGATGTCTCTCCCCCACCGTGCTGCCACATGGCAGATAAGGGGTGGGGCCAGATCTCCCATGCTCACAGTCTCTGGGCAGGCTCACCTGTGTTCCCATCCACAGGTCAGCTCTGCTGTGCTGCCCAGATGAGGTGCAGGGCCTGCTTTCCCCAGTGTTGCAGCTGGTAAGGAGGAGGGTCAGCTCCCTCAACAGCTGGAGGTGGTAGGGAGAAGCGGGGAGGGCATCTTTCTCTCACCCTTACCACCATATGGCAGATGAGGGAGGCAGTACCAGCTCTGGCCTCTCATGCCCTCAGGGCCGGCTCCCCTGTGCTCCTCTCTACAGGCTCAGTTCTACTGTGCTGCCCAGGCAAAGCGCAGGGCTCATTCTCCCGAGTGCTGCAGCTGTTGAGGGGTTAGGTCAGGTTGCCCCACCTACTGCAGGAGTCGAGGGGCAAGGAGAAAAGGGCATCTTTCCATCACCTATGCCACCACCTGACAGACAAGAGGGGTGCAACCTGCTCTCCCATTCTTATGTCCCCAGCCAGTTTGTTCATGCCCCTGCAAACAGGTCCAGCTCTATTGTGCTGCCCAGGCCAGGTGCAGGACCTGCTCTCTTGAGTGCTGCAGCTGGCGAGAGGAAGGACTGGTTCTCCCTGGTGTTGTAGCCAGTGAGAGGCAGAGCCAACTCTGTGCAGCCCTATCTTCTTGGTCTTCGGCGGTATCAGGAGCCTCAGACATCAACACAGACTGTGGCTGCGTCAGGGCCATAAACCCAGATATGGGCCCCAGCATCAGCCCAGGCCCAGGCATCACCATGGCCCTGGGTGGCAATCAAACCACTCACTCCAGCCCGCTCCTCACCACTTTCACCTCCTCAGATATGCCTCCGTCCACAGGACATGAACCATTCTGTTTCTTGATCTCTCCCACACCACACCATAGTTTGCTCACCATAGCAGTGCCCCTCTGCCCAGTGCCACAAGGCACCAGCCAGGCTGTGCTTTCTCCTCAGAGACCAGGCCTGCATGTGTATCTCTTTGCCCTACTCAGTCTGAATATATTGCATTTTAAACCATAATAAGGCTTTAAAATGAATACCTTTATTGTCTACTAGAGTACCAGGTCTTGCTCATTGTTTTTCTTATTTTCTTTGTGCTGGGAAATGAACCTATAGCCTCCGGCAGGCTAAGCAGGTGCTTCCTTGCCACTGAGCTGCACTCCCAGCTAGGCCTTAGGACTGGAACGTCTTAATTTCTCCATCTATCTGATTGAAAGTTTTGATAGGTATAATATTCTGGGCTGGCATCTGTGGTCTCTTAGAGTCTGCAGCACATCTGTCCAGGCCCTTCTGGCTTTTAGGCTCTCCATTGAGAAGTCGGGTGTAATTCCAATACTACATATATGCTATAGAAATGCCTGTATGTGTCACTTGGTCTTTTTTCATTTCAGCTTTTCATATTCTTTCTTTGTTCTGTATGCTTAGTGTTTTGAGTATTATGTGGTGAGGGAAACTTTTTTTTCTGGTCCAGTCTATTCAGCTAGGAAAAATGTCTTCTGTGATTTTGTTAAAAATATTTTCCGCGTCTTTTACCTGCATTTCTTCTCCTTCCTCTATTCCTATTATTTTTAGATTTGGTTTTTCATAGTGCCCCAGACTTCCCGGATGTTTCATGCCTGGATTATTTTTAGATTTAACATTTTCTTTAGCTGAGGTATCCATTTCTTCCATCATGTCTTCAACACCTGAGATTTTCTCTTCCATCCCTTGGATTCTGCTGGTGAGGCTCGCCTCTGAGGTTCATGTTTGAGCTCCTAAATTTTTCATATCCAGATTTCCTTCTCTTTGTTTTCTTTATTGATTCTATTTCCATTTTCATGTCTTGAGATGTTTTATTCATTTCCTTCCACTGTTTGCGTTTTCATAGATTTTTTAAAGGGATTCATTCATCTCCCCTTTACAGATCTCTATCATATTATAAAGGCAGTTTTAAGGTCTTTGTTTTGTGCTTCAGCTATGTTGCAATTCACAGGACCTACTGTGGTAGGGTTGCTGGCTCTGGTGGAGACATATTGTCCTGGCTGTTGTTGACTGTGTTTTTATGCTGGCGTCTAGGCATCTGGGTTTGGGAAGATTATAATTCTAGATGTCTTTGTTGGGTGAGTGCTTTCTTGGTTTCTGTTGCCCTCTCTGGTTCTTAGGAGAGCGTGGTGGCTGTGTGTTGCCTGGCAGGGATTTTTTTCTGGGATCCTGCCAGTTGTGGCTATTGGAGGTTCTAGCTAAAATGTGTTTCTAGGCACTGGGAGCTGACATTTAGGAATGGGGATGAGCTAGGTGGGGGCTGAAGGGGTCCACAGGAGGGAGGACCGTAGGATGTTACACCAGACTGCTCGATCCCTGGGGAGTGGGGGCAAAGTGTGAGGAGAGACCACAACATGTAGTCTGCTATAGAGCTGGAGATGAAGCAGAGGGACTGGATATGGAGGAGAGGAGGGAGCGGTGAAGATCTACAGTTAGCCTACCTGCTTCCTTGGCCTGCATGGTTGGCAGGTTTTCAGGAAATAAAGAAACTATTGAAGGAGAAGAAACTGACTGGGTTTGCCTCAGGAAGTAGCAGCAGTATCCATATAATGAAGGAGGTGGATGCTGAAAGAACTTCCCAGACCTCTGCGTGAGCAGTCTGGAAAAATCCAGTCACCCACCAGTTAACTTAACTCACCAGAATCTGCAGCAGGGACCAGTATAAGAAAAATTCAGGAAGCACAGTCAGAGCCCTAGGTTTCCAGGAGGAGGTTTGGAAGACCTATGTGTCTTTCCCTAAGCTCAACAAAAATACATCTTTTCCCAGGGTGGAGGTGTTTAGTAATGATTTTGATGCAAGTCTTCCCATGAGGAAAATGCCACTCCAGGAATGAACAGAGATCTCAGAGGCACAGGGGCCTTCAAGATGAAGAGAAAGTTCCAGAAAGAGCCAGTCTCTGGGTGTGTGGAGAGGGCGCTACTGACAGTGAGAACAGCTCCAAGAAAAGCTCCCCAAAACCTGCCTGGAAGACTGGGTGGACATTCCTAATGAGGGGCACACACCATGGTGATAGTTGCCAGACCACCAGCAGTAAAAATATACTAGCACACACAGGTAATAACACAAAGAGTACCCAGTGACCCAGATGGTTGTATTTCCTCTCCTTTTAACTGACATCTCATTTTAGCTGAAGTAGTGCTGACCAGTCTAGGTCTCATGCCAGTGGGATCCCACTTCAAGTGTGTCACGGGAAGAGAGTTGCCAGATGCATGGAAAAGAAAAAAAGGATAAATGTCCAGTTACATTTGAATGATGGATAAATAATGAATAATTTTAGGGTGTGCTTTATACATACCCATTATTTAAGGATTTATTTTAAAGTGTGTGTGTGTGTGTGTGTGTGTGTGTGTGTGTGTGTGTGTGTCTGTGTGGCGGGGGCACACTGTGTACATACATGTGTGCAGGTGCATGTGTAGGCCAGAAGAGGGCATTGGACTTCTTGGAGCTGAAGTTAGAGGTGATGATGAGCCACCGGATAAGGGTGCTGGGAACCAAACCGGTCCTTTGGAAGACCAGCAAGCACCAGGCCATCGCTCCAGTCCTTGTTCTTAGCATTTAAAAGATCTGGCTCTTTTTCTAAAATCCCAATCCCACCAGGTGTCTTGTGTTTATGTGGTGGTACTGGCCAGGAGGCTCTTGCTTTTGGTACTGGACTTTCCTCTGAAGCCACAAGCACTTCCTTAGGCCAGACAGCCAAAGCACAGCAGATCAAGGGAGGTGTCCTGAGGCAACCTCTGTGAATGGAGGATGGCGGTTCGGGACTAGACAAGCACCACCCGTCCTTTGCCAGAAAAGTGTGGGCATGCCGTTGCTCAGTGGCCCTGGCAGCCCTATCCTGTTGGCACAGCAGCCATGTTGGTTATACATGCCAGTGCCGGCTTTGCTTTCTCCCTCCACAGTCTCCCTGCTCGTTCACACCTGCTCCGATGAAGTCCCTTCAAATGAGGTTTCGTCCACATCTTGGGATCTACATTTGAGAAGCCATGAACAAAGAGAAAACATTTAAGCATGGAGGCAAATATCAGCAACCCCTTTTCTTCCAAATAGTTTTAAGTATTCAAAGATTTGAAATGTCAGTTCATAGTAGTAAATTTGACAATTGAGAAACGATTGCTACCTTGCATGACAGTATAATTTTAGATAATAAGCAAACTTTTTAAAATTTACTTTTGGAAAAGGGCATTTTCCTTGTTTGACAATTAAAAATAAAAACAAGTGCCTTGCTCATATTTTCTTACAGCCAAAGGGAAAAAATCTCTCTCTCTCTCTCTCTCTCTCTCTCTCTCTCTCTCTCTCTCTCTCTCTCTCTCATCTATCTATCTATGTATCTATCATCTATCTATGTAGCTATCTATTATCTATCTGTATCTATCATCTATCTATCATATATCTATGTATTTATCATCTATCTATCTATCTATCTATCTATCTATCTATCTATCCATGTCTATATCCAGTACCCTGACAGCATGCCCAAACTGAGCAACTACAGCTCACCAAATCTATTTTCTATGATCTCTTTGCTTAAGGAAGTGATTTTAAAATAACTCTTTATACTGAGACTGTTTGCTTGTGATGTTTGTGATTACTACTTCTCAAGTGCTTCTGGTCACCAGTGTAAATACTGTGGCAACATTTGAGGGAGAGCTCTCTTTTGGTAGTTTTGTGTTTCACCAACCTGGGATTTCAGTACCTGGAGCCTGCACTGGGTTCTGTGTGCAGCAATCAGTCATGTCCTCTGGGCGGTTTGGCAGACAGCTGATGACTTGTTCTGTCATGAACTGGAGTCATGGATACCCATGAGGCACAGAGAAGTACTCCATTGTTCCAGGTGTTTTGTTATTTTAAAATAAATCATGCAGGCACCATCCCACTCAATTGCTGGCAAAGAAATATTCGTCCTCACCTTTACGGTTTTGCAGTGTTTTGACTTGTACAGTTTAGCCCACATTTTGTATGTTTTTCCCCTCAAGGAGTAAGTGACATGGTTTTTAAAAAGTACTGTCTGTCCCTGACCTTTTAGCAGCACCATTTAGAAATAACTAGAAAGTGAAATGACATCTGACCCTCAGTGACAATGGTAGGATTTTTCACACACTGAGTTTCATGGTACAAAGGTAAACTTAGCATGAGAAGGGACCAAAGAGGTTCATCCCAAGATTCTCAGTCTCCTTTTGCTATTCCTTATCTATTTGTGGAAATCTCTCAAGGATCTACTGTAATTGCAAACTTTTAAATTCTGCCAGGCTACATCTGTGAACTTCAGCAAGAGCACCCTCACTCCATACCTCACCCCTCACCCCATTGCCCACCCACACCCCCCACGGAACATGGAAAAAACTTCCCAGAAAAATTAATTTAGACCTTCTAATGAACAGGGAAATGGTGAATATTTCCATTTGAAATCATCTTTCATCCTGACTTGGGTCTGCCTTTCTGAATCACAGTCATCCTGTACTGTTAAAAATCATATCAAATCAAGAAAGCTCAAAAAGTTTGTGAAATAAAACCCAGAGACAAGCACTGGCCATCCCTGATTGCCATCAGCATGGTTCTCAGAAGGGCCAGTTTATTAGGTCTTCCCTGACTAAGAATATTGTTTTCAGCAACATGCTGGATCCGGCACTTACTGCCTGGGACTCTAACAATGCCTATTTGTTTGAATGGCATTCTGCCCACTTAGAACTTAGTAAAATTCTTGCCATAGGGAATCAACAACGTTCAGCAGCACACATATTAATAGGAATGTGGTTCCACACAGGGTGTGAACCAGATTCTTGGAGTTTCAACTTGGCCCTGGTGAACCCAGGGCTAGTGAACCCAGAAAACTAAATTTTAACTACATTTTCTCCCAATACTTCCTTCTCAGCTAGGGGACAGTGTATGAGCACAAAGTAAGCATGTGGAGTTTCAGCTATTGTTTATATTTTGTTATCATGCTCTGTTGGTCAGCTGCAAAGAACAGAGCACACCCCAGCTGGATTAAACAGAAGGGATCTTTTGTAAAGGCGAGGGACTGTGGAGTGAGAGGACCAGGTCATTAGAACCTGGTGGTGATGCAAAGGGGCGGTGCCAAGTCTAAAGGCTGCTTGCAAGACACCATGAAGTTCACACTGCAGAAGTGAGGTCCCATGCAGCGTAAAATGAGGTGGGGACACTTGTTCAAACAGCAGGACTCCTCCCACTCCGAGTACTAACACACAAACCTCACCCCCTTTTCATTTTCTCTCACAACCTGTTAGGGGCTTTTCAAATGTGCTGTATGTTCTAAATAAAGAAAAACTAAAGAACTTTTTTAAAAAGCTAAAAATTCAATTTGAATACAGATTTTCATTCATTTTTATATCAGTTTTGAATGCATTTATTGAATGCATATGCAAATATATAAGAATGTGACCATGTGGAATTATTCAAAAGCATCACAGTGTATAAACATAGCTCGGCTGTGTGCACATTGTAACAGTCCCCACTTATAGGCACGCTCCTGAGGAAGGAAGATATGAAAGGAAGGCACTATGGGTTGACTGGTTTTCTTTGTTTCTATGCCACCATTTTTTGGTCTAGCCATGACATAAGCCATGTGAGGAAGAAAAGTGTGCCTTAGAATTTCTTCTAAGGGCATGTGTTTTTCTGTGTAGGAAACAAGGTCTGTTTCAAAGAGAACCTGTCTTCCAGGGTCGCTGATGCTTGCTCAGTAGTGGACATCAACATGGCTGCTTTGCACCTGCTGGGAACCTTGCTGGACTCACAGGACACCCTCTGTTGAAATGCTGAGACTGTGGATGGGACCTGAAAGCAAGCAATAAGGAAGTGTACCCCACATGCCCGCTGTGCATGTATTGCCACATGGCTTGTGGTTTTATCTGCACTCTAGCATCTTGATTCTTGGATGGCACACTGGTGTCTCTCTTGACTACACCCTTCTTCATCTGAGTCCTCAGTTTGACTGTCCCACCTAACTTTATCCTGCTTTGCTATAGGCCAAGTATCTTTATTATTAACCAATGAGAGTAATAAATATTCACAGTGTACAGAAGGATCATCCCACAGTACCACACACATTATTCTTTCAAACAAAATTTGTTTTCTAACTTCAAAGTCAGGTTAATTTTAATGCGTAACATATTTCATCCTACTATGCACATTATTCAACTTGTGTGGAAAATTTATATACATTATAAATTGTTTATATGCTGTGGGATGTTGTTCTGTATGCTGTGAATATGTGTTGTTTTGATTGGTTGATAAATAAAATGCTCATTGGCTAGTAGCCAGCCAGGAAGTATAGGCCAGACGAACAGACAATGGGAACAGGGAGGGCTGAGTCAGGGGTCGCCAGCCAGACACAGAGGAAGCAAGATGACAAGGTATAACTGAGAAAAGGTACCAAGCCACATGGCTAAACATAGATAAGAATTATGGGTTAAATTAGATGTAAGAGCTAGTTACAATTGATATAAGCCTCTGTGTGTTTACTTGAGGGAGCCGAGTGGAAGAGATTTGTCCCAAACACCTGCCGACTGGGACACAGGAAATCTTCCGATTACATTTACATGTTAATTGACTTTGTTATTTCATTTCATTATTGTAAAAGTCTTTCACTATGAATTGCAGAACAAATATTAAAGACATACATACATTTTTTAAAATGTTAGAAATAACATTAGTAAATACTACTTCATAAGTATTTATTAATTCAGATGAAATTATAGGCTGTAGATACATGAAGCCTGTTTTCCCCATTAGATTTTTTGCTTCTGGTATATTTCTCAGAACAGGTTTTGACAACATTGTTCAATTAACAGTTGTTTGAAAAATGCTTTAGAATAGGTTATCATGACCATTCCATGAAAATGTAGGCCTCGTTCAGAAGAGCCAATAGTCTTAGATAAAGAAAACTCATAAAATCCAGTTTTCTATTTTGGATTACTAATATTTTTAATAACTTCCTGAAAGTTTTATAAAAGTATTTGATCAATATTGAAAGGAAACAATAACAACACAAAATAGTTCTCTAAGTGGTTATAGGGGATATTGTCCAAGCTGAACACAACCTTTACATAGTTGACTAATTTTTCCCATCACCCCTTGCAGCAGACTACTTTGGCTGGTTTCCTGGTGGAAGACTACATTTCCTAGACATTCCGATAGCTGGACATGGTCATGACATTAGACTCTCTTTTCCAGGTGACTGAACGTTGAGTCTAGAGAGATATGAACACTGGTGATGGTTATTAGACTGTCTTGTGCATAGGAAGTTGGTCTTGCTTACATCACTGTGAATCTGGCTTTGTGTTACATATGAGACAAATACTCATTCTAGATAATGCAATGCCCAAGACTCCACAAACAGAAGAATCCACTAATTTGCCAGTGGAATAGATTAATCTAAGATGTAAATATTAAGATTTTATTCATACACATATAAAATGTATATATATTACACAGCCATGTATGTTTATATGTATTAATTATATGATTTGGAGATCTATGTTATGAAATAGTTTGCCTTAGTCTAGCTCAGCTCTGGAGTTTAGGACCACATGGCAGTATTTGTTCATAATCAAAATGATCAAGAAGAAGAGCTATGTTTCATTATTATGAAAGCTTCTGCAATCTAAATATTCAGAAGGGTACGGATTCAATAAATTCTAGAATAGATACATTTAAAACATACAAGGCAGAGCTTAAAAGAAAATGAAGTTGAATTTCTTTAACATTTCATTAAAAGTATTGATGGTATTTATTTCCAATGAAAAAAAGTATTTGGGACTTCATTGGAGTTTGGAATTTACCATTTTATCCATATGCTTCTTTTTATTTGAAAGTTAGACAAAAAATACACATTTAGAAATGTTCCGTGTGTGTGTGTGTGTGTGTGTGTGTGTGTGTGTGTGTGTGTGTGTAGATATATGATAAGTATGAACTGGAATTCAGGAAGGCTCATTCTGGTTATCTTGTCTGGGAGAAAGACATTTAGTTCTTTGGATTACTTTTAACTTTAGAGTTATCTATTCCCAGATTTCCTCTTGTTTTAATAAATTACCAACTGTTGCTAAGTGAGTAAGTTACACACATTCTTTGAAAAATGTAGGATATACTGTTAGCTTGCAGGGTGGTTTCAATGATTTTAGACAATATCACCAGATGCCGAAGTGTTGACATACTATTGCCTGTTACTCTGAGGTTACCGTCAAAGAGTGGAAAACGGAAATAAAATCTTTCTGATACATCACGATAAAAGTTAGATGGAGGAAGAGAGGAAGTTGGATATGGAAAATGTAAACAGTGCTTTAAATGAGTGTATTTTGTAAGTGAATTTACTACAAAAACATGTTTTATTACACAATATTTTGGATCGTATACAAGCCATACTGAAAGCATTCTATTCATAACAGAGAAGTCAGCACGTAAGAATGGATACAAAATTTAACAAAACATTGCAAAAAGAACAGTAATATAAGAATGGATATAAAACTTAATCCATAAGTCCAATATGAATAAAGGTTTACTATGAAACATGTAAGGACACTTGAATAAATTTAGAGTGACTTCATGTTCCTACATGAATGGCTGAGTATTGAGGCTTTCTGAGTTGATAGAGGCTAGTATGGTGTGTATTCCCATAACCCAGAACTAGAGAGGCTGAGGCAGGAGGATTACCATGACTCAGAGAACAGCTTCGGCTATATTTGGACTACACAGCCAGCCAGAGCTAGGTATCAAGAGGTATCTCGTAGGATAATGCCAGGTTTCACACATCTGGGGAGAATTTAACACGATGATTTTAGCATGAAACTGTGAAGAACAGGAGAGAACAGCTAACAGGGGAGGTTGCTGGTCCGGGGCTCACTCCATCAGTCAACGAAACACGTTTAAGGGGTCTCAGTCATCCTTGGTGGCATTGTCACAGACACAGACTGAGAGCTCAAGGACACTAGTGTGAAGGCCAGAACAACCTCCTAAACACATAGACGTGTGCATGGCTGTGGGCAGATGATTTGTTATCTACTTGTTTGTGTTGGACATATCGAAAGTATGGAGGCAGTGATATCATTCATGAACATCAGTATAGTGTTAACTGAAGCCTAGTTTCATGTGGTTGTGGCCTTGCAGATAACTATATTTACTTAAAATAATTTAAATAAAAATTTATGCTCATAAAGTAGCCATAATTAGGGAAGTTATATTGTTTAATGTCAAACTCGCCTGGAATGGGGACAGAAGTAGATATGTGAAGATCCCACAGAGGAAGCATCTGGCTTCTTACTGTGCTGTGTGTGACAGGTCTCTTTATGGGGTGGTAGAGAGATCTCTGGCTGTGATGCCAGTGAAAGCTTTCCCCTTCCAAAGGCATGGCTTCTTGTTATGTGAGTCTTTACATTTTTGTGTACTTGGTTTATGTAGGGATATTTTATCTGTGTACCCCAATAAAGTTTATCTGAGGATCAGAGGAAAAAGCCAGCCACTATAGCAAATACAGACAGAGGTCAGGCAATGGTAGTACATGCCTTTAATCCTATCACTCGGAAGGCAGAGATTTGTCTGGATCTCTGTGAGTTCAAGGCCACACTGGGAACAGAGCCAGGCGTGGTAGTACATACCTTTAATCCCAGCATTAACCATAAAGGTCCAGAGGTCTGTACAGACAGACAGGAAGTGACAGAGCTGGGCAGGAAGAGGAAGTGATGTAGCTGGGCAGAGAACAGAAATGAAATGGCAGAACAGAAAGGTATATAGGCGTGGGTATACAGGGAATAGGTCTCTTTGGCTGAGGCTCTCCAAGTGGTGAGAGCGTGACTGGCTTCTTTTTGCTTTTCTGATCTCTGATTTTAACCCCAATATCTGGCTCTGGGTTTTTTATTAATAAGACCATTTAGCAATTCATCTACAGGCTTATTAATACATAATTATAACACAGTGAAGAGTAAAAAACTTCTGATTGAGCTCCTGAAACTCTAAAATGTTAATGAACAAAAAGCTAGTAAACATGTACATCTGGTAGATCCTGTTTCAAAATTTATATAAATATTATGGAAAAATAATAATATATACTAAGGTTATGAACAAAAAATGTAGAAATGACAAAGAACTAAAATGCACATGAACATTTATCTGATCTTGGAGATAGGCAAATTTTTGTATCATGAAAATTTAGTAAGTAACTATGAAGTATATGAATTATGGATATTGACGTCTATTCCCATACAACAAGGCAATGGTTAATCTTTACTGTTAATGGTTAAACTTCACTAGATTTTGAATCGCTTAGGAGATACACTTTTGGGTACATTCATGATGGCGTTTCCAGAGATGCTTAAATGATGGAGAAAAGACCAAGCCTGAACAAAGATGGCACCATGTGGGATCCCGGGTCCAATACAAGGAGAAAAAAGAGGAAGCCAGGTGAGCACCAGCACTCCCTTCTCTACTGTGACGATGGATACAAAGTGACCATCTGCCTCACACTCCTGTCACCATGCCCCCCATAATGATGAACTGTAAAGTCAAACTGTAAACCCAAATAAATCTTTCTTTCATAAGTGGCTTCTTCTTAACTATTTTGTTGCAGCAATGGGAAAAGTTAGAAATGTATCTCATGTGTGAAAAGTACACATGATTTAGCTTCAAACCACAGTCTAAGACAAAGATTTTGGTGTGGGTAATTTGTTTAGGAATGTAATGCCAGCCAGTAAGAGTGAATAGAAAATATCCTACCAGAGAAAATTAATAAAAGTATACATTATCTAGCTGGCTACTCTCTGTGTGTCAGGTTTTTCTATTCCAAGGAGTGTACTGGGAAGCCTTGGAATGTGCACTTTAAGAAACTGGTGGCTATGAGTGTCAGCAGCCAGGAGGTGATGATTCCTGCAGGTTTTCAGTGTACCCTGCCCTGGAGCACACACGAACTCCTGGGAACTCTCAGAGAGGGGTCAGTGGCACCCAAGAGCAAGAAAGCACGAAGTGTGGGACAGAAGCAAAGGCAGGCGAAGGCACTCAGGTGGCATTGCCACAAGTAGGGCCAAGTTCCCAGGGACTGAACACTGCTCGAGTGGCCGGGAAGAGAGGGGAGGATGTGAAGCCTGTCATACGAGATGGTTATGGCAAACCAAACAAAGCGTAATTAAACGGCAAAACAGAAATATTTTCTGTTTATAATAAAGCAGTTATAGCACAAAAGGGGAAGGCCACTTACAAATCCTTAGAAAGAACAAAGTGAATACGATTTTAAGATTAATAGGCAAATAAAGGAAGAAAAAAACCCATGATAAACATAAAAAATGACCTCATAAATTCACAGTTTTACAGATAATAATTCAATTAGCTATTGAACTGACAATTCAATTAAAATTATTATTCTCAGTTATGATGTGGGTAGAAAATGGCTGCTTTTTTATACAGCTGAAGATCATTCAATACAGTATTTTTCGAAGAGCAACTTGGCATTATTTGCAAATGCTATAAAATGACAACGTGCCACATTCACAGAGGCACTCTCTTCCATGGAATTAAAAATACAGTTAACCTGTACTTTATCAATGTAATTCTTAATAATCTAAACATTGTCATAATGCCCACAGGAAAGTACAGTCTTCACCTCCGATCAAGGAAACTTCTCTGTGCAACAGATGGAGACCACAGAGACAGAAAACCACACCCAATCAAATGCAGACTTGTGGAGGTCAGACCCAGTGGATACATCTATAAAACACTCCTGCATCTAAGGATCAGGGACACTGTGGAAGAGAGGGAGGAAAGATTCTAAGAGCCAGAAGATCGGAGAGTTTGCTGTGCGATTGTGTCTCTTAGTAACATCAGAAGCTACACCCATAAAGTCTCACCAACACGACTGCCCAAACTTGAGTTGAACAAGGGCAGCACCAACAGATACGTCAAAGTGGATGGGAAAAGCCCACAAGGCTACACCCTACACAAAGAACTATAGATAAATGAAGAATGCTGGGAGCAGGAGATAAGAAAACTGGAAAAGGACACAAAATGTAATAAAATCATATACCAATTTGAGGAACACAGATATAAAATTTCTCAGTAAAATACTACCAATTAAATTAAAGTCCCAATTAGTTTCAGCCCAGGAATTCAACGTTAGCTCAACACAATACAAGCGAATAAATATGATACAATATATAAATGGACTAAATGACATGAACCACATGATAATGCTAATAGATTCAGGAAAGGCCTATGACAAACTTCAAATCCTTTTCATGATAAAAGCCCTGAGAAACTCTGACCAAATGAACATTTCTGGAGATAACAAAGGCAATATGTAACAAACTCATAGCCAGCACTTTACTAAATGAGTAAAAGCCGAAAGCATTTCCTTTAAAATTAGGACCAAGCTGAGAGGTAGTGGCGCACGCCTTTAATCCCAGCACTCGGGAGGCAGAGCCAGGTGGATCTCTGTGAGTTCGAGGCCAGCCTCAGGCTCCAAAACTACACAGAGAAACCCTGTCTGGAAAAAAACAAACAACAAACAAAAAACAAAACAAAAAATAAATAAAATTAGGACCAAGACAATGATGCTCACTCTAACCAGTCTTTAAAAATATAATTCTTTACCGCTGTCATAAGGACCAACCTCCAGCAGCACAGGGCTCGATGAGGATCCACAGAGTCAGCAAACTAGGACTTTTTTATCTGAGGGAGTAAGGGAAAAGACACCCACACTCTTGATGATTTCCTTCTGACTTGTTTTTTATTCTTCTCCTAATTTTTCCTCTACATCTTTCCTGGTGTTTCCTTCTCTCAATCTTGATCTTTTCCTTCTAATTCACTTTATTTTTTTCCTGTACAGCTTATATACCCCAGCAAAAATTTTCAAGGAATGTAAAAAAAATCTATATGGGTACATTCTATTTTTCAAGTGACTAAAAGAAAAAAAAAGCATGTTTTCCATATCCTTTACATGAATAAACATTTTACATATTACAGGTTAAAAAACAAGTTGTCCCAAGAACCCACATACATCATACTCAAGCAACTTGTTATAGATTAACCGTGTGGGCAAGCAAGGTATTCTTCTCTGCTGGGTCTTTTACTGGCAGGCTGAATTTTCCAGCTACAAAGAAAGGACCAATTACTTTATTACTTATCTTGAAAGATATTTTTATAAGGAATCTTAAGAGAATCACAAACCTAAACCTTTATATATGAAAAACAGTCAGCTCTACTTTAAATCTTTAGGATGCACACCCACTCATCAACAGTTTTTATATCAGGAAGCTGAGGGCAGAAATGAGTGTAAGGAATCAATTGTCATTCCATCTTATCAAGAAAGGCTTGTCAGCTAATGATAATTGGGCTGCTTTGTTTTTGATTCCTGACCTTAAGGAGTCCCTCACTCAACTATGTGTCTGTCTAGAACTTTATATTGTCTTCTTGGTTTTTTTTTTTTTCCTCAAAGCTATTTCACAAAAACATCTCAATCTAACCTTAAGTTATTTTCAAAGCTTTGTTTCAGCTATGATGCACTCTGAAACCTGTGAACACATCTCCCAACATTAAAATTAAAAGAATTTAAGCTGGCTGGGCTACTGGGACTCACATGTTTTTCTTACTCATTAATCTAAGCCACAGTCTATGGCTCCTCAGTAGAAACTCATGTGTTCTGGCTGTGTGACACTTCCTTGTTACTGTTTATCTTCTGCCTTTATCAGAGGCAGGGGCAACATTTTATCCTACCATTACCTATGTTAATTTTTCCACTAAACTAACTTCTATCATAATCCCTTACTATATTTATTAAAAACCCTCAATCATCCAAACCCTTTCTAAACTAACACTATTATTGTATAAAATCATTGCTTCAGTTGAACAGTACAGCTTAGGAGGAAATCATCTCCATAATAATCCATAGGTAAAAATGCCCAGTAGAACAGGATATTTCCAAGAGATGATCATACTGCCGTAAGGGCAGTGGGAATCCCCCCACACCCATTCACACCATGCCAGATACCAGAGAAAAATGTCAGTGGCAAACATGCAAAGATGTAGCAGTAGCAAGAAACATTCGCCGGGTGGTGGTGCGACACGCCTTTAAGCCCAGCACTCGGGAGGCAGAGGCAGGCAGATCTCTGTGAGTTTGAGGCCAGCCTGGTCTCCAA
>CABHPP010138669.1:0-11097 GCA_902168425.1 Peromyscus attwateri | reverse complement strand
GTGTGTGTGTGTGTTAATGTGTGTGTATGTGTGTGTGTTAATGTGTGTGTGTGTTAATGTATGTGTATGTGTGTTAATGTGTGGGTGTGTATGTGTGTGTGTATGTGTGTGTGTGTAAAGGTCATGAAAGCAGGAAGGGCTCTACGAGAGGAGGAAGGACTACTAAAGGATGGGAAGAAAGAGGGTAATGTATCATGTGACATGGAGCAAAGGTGGGGACCGTCTGACCCACTAGAGGGGGGAGGGGAGGGGGAGTAATAGCAAGCAGGGGAGGGCAGTAGGGGTGAAATACAGCTAGAGAGGGGTGAGGAGTGAAGGAGGAAAAACAGCAAGAAGCTGGAGAGCAGTGAACGATAGCAAGAGGTGAAGACACTGAGGCAGGAGAATCCTGGGCTGCTGGGAAGATGGCTCCCAGGAGCTTGTCATGTGGGCTTGACGACCTGTGCTTGAACACCCCTAGAAGTTGTCCTGTGACCTTCACCTGTGCACTGTGTCATCCGTGCTCCTGTATTCGTACACATACACCACACATATGCAATAATAATAAATGAAATGTAAAAGAAGCTATAATGAAAGAAACTATAACGCAACCCATTATTCTGTATACTAAAAATTAGTAAAAATACACTCATAAAAATGTACACACTGGGAGGAGATGTAGCTCAGTGGTCGAGTGCTCATCTAGCATACGTGAGGCCCTGGGTTCAATTCCCAATACTGTAGAAGAACAATGAGATCAGTAACAACAACACATCACACACACACACACACACACACACACACACACACACACACACAATCCATCAGGGAGTGTATAAAACCAAAACAATTCTATATGATATTCAACTTATGAGACTGGAAGTTTGGAAAAAATCCTCAAAGTACCTGTGTGCTGTTTAAAGCAAGTAGCTGATATACCCATGTAAGGATATAAAACATGTCTTGGAAAAATGGGACATTAACCCTATGCCTCCCTTCCATCTCCAGTTGGAGACTTAGGCTTTAAGCGGTGTATGTTGCTTCCAATCAATTCTGCAACATTCTTCCCCCCAGTCCACTCCTTTCTCACACCCCCACCATCCTATCCTTTTCCTACCATACCTAGTCCTGCTCTGCACAGTGACAGCTCAGTCACCTCATTTCTTTGTGTGTCTGGTTTTCTAGCCAGGTATGCTCCTCAGTGTTCCATAGTTTGATATGAGATATGAATAATTGAGATATGAATAGTTTGAGCTCAGCTGTGAATAACTATGTGTATTTTGAATTCAACTTTCTTCTACAGTGCTTTGGTATTATCTACGGCTCCATACTGATCACATGCCTGCTTTGCTCAAAATTCTTCCAAAAGCCCCTCCCGTTGACTTTAGACTAAAACTCAAGCTTTTCAACTTTTCAGGGGACAAACAATGGTACTTGAAATCTTGTCATGCTCACTGGAATCTCCCACCTCTTTTCTAAGGACTCATGGAAGGCATTTCCCGACAGGCGTTTGTCATGCCCTCTCATTGCCAGGCCTGGGTATGCTGGCTTCCTGCTGACTCCAGTACACAGCAAGTTTGCTTTTCTCATCTGCCTGCTGTTCTTTATCCCTAATGTTCTACTCACTGTTCATTTCCACTGGAATCTTCTTGGCTCCTGCTGGTGGCTTGGAGTCCTGCGCCTGTCTGTCATGACCACACCCTTATTTAAAACCTTCTATTGTAATTATCTGTTTAACCGACTGTCTCCACCTCACTTTGTGAATTGGGGGTGGTAGCTTTGTCTTGTGTATAACTCCAGGGCAAGTCCCAGTATTAGTATTTTCTAAGTACCCCATTTGTGTTGGTTAAAGTGATAAATTAATGAAGGGCAACAAAGAGAAACGTTATCCGTCTCACAAGGGGGAAAAAAAACGGTATTTCTTCCCACCGATAAGGAAAAATCAGTTTTTAGATGGAACATAGGGAGGTTAGACAAGGCGATTAGGATTTAAGATGTGAATTCTCGAAAGGCTCTAGGCCTTATTTTGAATCATAGGATGATTTCACTGGATCAAAGAGTGGTTTGGCAAGCAGTTGTTTGGGAACCCTGAAACTGTGCCAACATTTCTGCGCTGATCTGCTCAAGAGTGAATGCATTGAAGGAACCATAATTACCATGTGCACTAGCCACCTTTATAATTGGGAGGTAAAACAGCACAGGAAGAGGGCTGTAAACGACAGTGGTGATGTGCTTCGGGTTGTCTTGAAACGCTCAATCTCACAGAGATCGGATCTGTGGGACGCGAGCCTTTCAAGTGCTTCGGTCTCGGATTTGTTAGGTATTTGGAGACAGTCACCCTAGGGTGTGGCTCTGCACAGTTGCACTTTGTTTCGTAGACTTCTGAAGCTAGCCGGATTCCTGGACTACTTAGTATGGCATGGCTGCAAAACCAGGCGGACATTTCGATGGCCACTGAACAGCTTGTAATGTCCTGGCAGCGGGACTCTTTAGCCTGTTTCAAGATCCTCTTTGGCTGTCTGTCAGCGAAGTCTGAGCTCCCCAGACACTGGCAGCTGCCAGCCCTGACTGCGTTACAAACACGAAGATGAAGGAGGCCCAAAGACAATAGGAACTTTTGCTTGATATAAAACTGTCCAAGACGTAAGACATTTTAAGGACCCTCTTTGTCTTTTCAAAATCAATTTAATCAATGCCTCTTAATCAGAGAATAATTGGTAAACTGTGTAAGATTTTTATTTAACCTAATTTTTACTAACCTTAAATAATGGTAAGGCCTTAAAAAACCTTTACATAAGTATTAAAGATGAAGGCAAAGACAAAAAAAAAAATGGTCACCATTCGGGTATTGCCTCTCTAGAAAATTCTTTTCTTCCTAATAAACTATTGAGTCTCACCTGTCCATGTGCACTTCCAAGCACACAAGGTCAGTACATCAAAGTCCTACAATAAACTGTGACTTGGGACACACTGAAGTCACAGTTTGTTTTTACAGGATTTTAAAAACTTTACAAATGAAAGAATCAAATCTGTAAATAATGGTGAATATTAAAGAACACTATGGAAAATGCACATTTTCTCTGTAACCAATGCAAATTAACTGTGATCTATGAATAAAAAGGATACAAGTTAAAGTCTGGCTTTAAACTGAGTGTTGACAAGATGGCTCATCTCTGAAAGTTGTCATTGCCAACCCTGATGTCCTGAGTTCTGTCCCTGGGACCTGGGTAATGGAAGGGAGATCTGACTCTGGAAAGCTCTCTCTTGCCCTGCAGACGTTCACCATGGTGTGCATTGCCCACATACATGCGAAATAAATGAATAAATATAACAAAAAGACATTAAATTGTTTTATCCTGTAGAATTCAAATGCTCATGAAGACTGTATGAATTCCAGTCCAGAAACGTAAGTACACAGAATTTACTGCTTTTTGTTATATTTTAAAATCAATTTAATTAAGAACCCTGGCCTTCATTTTCTTTTTCCTCTGTCCCTGGTCCCTCATCAAAGAGTTGGCAAAGTCCCTCCTCCCGCCCCCGCCCTGCCCCTCCCAACACCCGCGTGGAATCTGTCCTGGCACTGGTCATCCGCAGGTCGGCAGGCCAGGTACATTCCCGCAAGCTCAGCAAGGACTTCATAGCCTTCATCCCTTGAGAAGCCTCCTGTCTTTTCACTTTTGTGTCTTTGTAAAACACCTGGTACAAACAGCTTTGGCCTGTGGTCCATCATTGCCAGCCAGTGAGTTCCTGGCTTGGGGAGAAGTGTGGACCGGCAGCTCCGTCTGGCAGACCAGGAAGCTCAGAGAGCACAAAGAGGAATCCGTGGCAGGTACAACCACCAAAGGCTTGCCCCGTTGACCTCGACTCCTGAAAGCTCACTACACAGCCTTCAAAATGCTAGCGTGATCTGGAGACCAAGTGTTCCAAATATGAGCCTGTGTGGAGCATTTCAGATCCAACCCACCACCTCTTGTCTGGGGCAATGTCAGGCACCAGGTTTGACCCTGTCTTTCACCAAGTGCACATGCCTAACCCTTCTTTTATATTCCCAACCTTTCCTCTACCCAGTTACTAGAATGTGAGAATGTAAAAACCGGGGTATAAAAACAGTGGATTAAAGTGAATGTTCTGTTAGATTTATGAATGAGAAGCTTTGGGAATGCTCTAAATATTCAATAATAAAAAAACTAGATCAATAAGGTATGTCAAATCTACAGTAAATGGTTATAAAATGAGGTAAATATAAATGTTCTGATATGAGAAAATTTTCAATGTAGTGCCTTATATGCAAGGAGTACTTTGAGGAAAAAGAATAACATGATACAATCTGTACGAAAAGAAAAAATTTACATGCTTGTAAATGCAGAAATTGTTGGCAATCGGCATAATGAACTCATAACTGTGATTATCTTAAAGAATGAGTTGGAGGAAGGATGTGAAAAGGTGGCCCTTATCCTTCTACTTAATGAACCATTTGCATTTTTTGGAATATACATGTACTATTTTAAATAGGTTTTTTAACTCCCGATTTTTAATTTTTAAAGGTTTATTATTTGATGTTTTGTGTTTGGCTTGCATGCATGTAGATGTATCATGTGCATGCTTGGTGCCTGAGGAGGTCAGAGGAGGGAGTCAGATTCCCTGGATGGTTGTGAGCCACTATGTGGGTCCTGAGAACGAACCAGGTACTCTGCCAGAGCAACAAGGGCTTTGACCACGGCACCATCTCTCTAGCACGATAATGTCAGAGTTTTAAAAGGAGCATCAGTGTGGATCTTTCCTATAATAAAATCTTTTTTGTATTTCTTCAATAATTTTTAAGTAAACTTAGGTATTAAGTAATGTGGTGATATTTTGTTTGTGTTCTAACAAATAAAGCTCGCCTGGAGATCAGAGTAGGGAGCTAGCTACTAGAGGCCAGCTGTGGTGGCACACGCTTTTAATCCCAGCACTTGGGAGGAGGAAACAGGAAGTGATATGGCTAGGCAGAGAGAGGAAGTGATAAGGCCGGGTGGAGACAGGAGCTCTGACCTTTCAATCTGAGGATTTGGTAGAGGTAAGAAGTCTCTCTAGTGGCTGGCTCCTTTACTTCTCTGATCTTTCAGCATTTACCCCATATCTGACTCCAGGTTCTTATTATTAAGACCAATTAGAATTCATACTACAAAGTAATCATGCCAATTTTCTTGTTATTGTCATGGGAATAGTAAGAATGATATTTGTTTAGAAAATCTGAATATTTACAGCAGCATTCCTTTTCAAGGTTTAGAAGTTAAGTCACTAGTCTATGCTAAATTCTGCATTCTTTCCTTTTTTACTTTGATGCCTCATTTTTAATTGTTTAATTATTTTATTGATGATAAATGTGGTTTCTTGTACACAAGGGCAGAAATGCAAACCACTCAACCTTATTAATATTAAAACAAGTATCTTTATGTTATTATAGAACAAAATTCTCAAAAATCCACATGCCCCATGTTTAGAAAAGCTTGCCTTTGTTCTGCTTTTTCCTTGTCTTTCTCATTGTCTGACTGATGAAATACAGATATATATATATATATAAATGAAGAATCAAGAGGCAGACCTTTGACTATAAAATGATGATTCACAGGAAGGTTCTTGACATGAGAAACAATGTCTGCGAAGGCATGGAAAGAAGCACTGAATAGAATGTAAGTTTAAGAACTACTATTGAGGATAAAACACAGTAAGAGATGGACAAGAAAGGGGTGGGGGTAGCTGGCTGACAAGATGGGTTTTTTGATTCAAGTAAAAGGAACAACCAATATCTTGAAGAGAGGTTCAGGTGTGTGTTTTAAAAGTTCATTCTGGAAGGAGCATTTTAGCATGATTGGAGCAGAAGACAAGAGGTGAATTAAGAAGTTATGACCACGGTTGAGGTAAGTGATGATGGAAGAAATGAGCAGAGCCAATAGCCCTATCTGTGCTAAAAGGCCTGAGAGGTTCATGTTATTTATGGCTTCACATAAAACACAAGCCGTTCATTTTATAAGCCTGCACAAACATAACAAGGTCACCCTCCTGGGGTTGCTGACAGTGGGGGGTCAGAACACTCCAGGGCAATGTTAGGTGACTTTAGATACACAGCAAAGTCTTCTGTGGTTACTATGTGACACTTTGGTTTTAAACCGAGATCTATGATAACAATGTAGAGGATACTCCCCAGTGAAACTGTTGTCAGAGCCTAGAAAGGTTTCTCCAGTTGTCTCTGTGACTCTTCTTGGTGCCCATCAGCACTTAGCCTCTTCCTGACTTGCCTACACTGTTTATTCTCCTTTCAACCCTGTCAAATCCCCATGGATCATTCTCTCGGGCACCCAGGGTTAAAATATATTTTCACCTTTGTCATCTTCTCCAATCAACTGCCAAAGTAGCTCCACGGGGTCTTTCCCCAGGGTCCTAGCCCTCCCTCCTTCCACTGTGAGGTCTTGTTCATCTTCACCGAGGCTCTCTCTAGAACATCTCCCTTACCATGTTCTAGTATACCCACACCTAAACCACCTTGCACAGTGTGGTTACATTTAGTGTCCCAAAGCATCATGTCGCCCTTGTCCGTCTTTGAAATCTAGGAAGACCAGTAGAAATTTCAGCTAATAGAAGTCCATTGGAAAACTCTAGTATTATGTACTAAAATCGAACCTCCTATATCTCATTTATTTCACAGCTGGATCCATAAGCTATAAATCATATTCCCATATGCTTCCAGAGGAAAGGGTAGTTATGGCAACACTCTTCAAAATAGCCAAATGTTGCTCCTCCTATTGTGGTAGTCAGGATATATAAACTGGAGAGAGTTCATATAAGGACCTACTGTACAACAATGGGAAAGTCAACTTTTATTTCGTATCAAGCTTTTTAAAAAGACAAAACTAATAACTGCTGTCAGAAATCAAGAGTGCTTCCTGTTGGGAACAAGGAAGAAAGCAGTTGCTGAGAAGGGCAAGGGGAATTTGAGGTACTGGAAAATTTCTAGTATTTGGCTTGGGTAGCAGTTACGTGACTTTCCAACTATGAAAATAAAAATATATACTCATGGGTGTCCATCAGTGACTCCTGTCACTGAGCAGGTAATGTCCAAACATCCAAACCTACGGGACTGGATTAGTCAAGATCTGATCCAGTCTACATTCCTATCTGTCTAGTCAAATGCTGCCTTCCTTATCAGATCCCCTTTGCACAGCTCTCTAGGTGTGGGATAGCCTACATCACGGGCTCTATGTATATATGAGTGGGGGAACCTATGGCACTGAAAAATATTAGATTTCAAATTAGAAACTTCTGACAAATTTGTTTACTGGAAAGAATGTGACTTTGTTGCATCAAATCCTCTACAAAATTCTGGGTTTATTTTTATTTTTATTTTTTTATTTTCTTGTATTTCAGGGAACTTCCAACTGTGCTGGCTCTAAGCTAAGTCTCTACTGGTAATGTACGGTCATAATCAACTTAGTTTTACTGTGAAGCTTGCTGGTACTACTGGAGCAATGCTGGCTGATGCCAGGCCTGGGAGCCCACTTTGGTTGTGGGATGCCCTTCAGGCTTGTGGGCAATAACCAAAACCTAGTGATCAAAGCATTTTGTCTACACTGGGTGAACTTGGATTCTCAGCAAATCTGATACTGATGCCAAACGTACTAGTTAGGAGTCAGGACATGGCAGGCAGTAACTGTCAGGGTCCTGGATACCCACTTCTGCACATGGAGCATTAGTCAGGGAACCCAGGGTTTCCTGGGATTGAGGCAGGGTAAATAGAGGAGGAGGAAAAGAGCTGGGGTTTCAGACTTCTGTGTGACTGGATGGTAGAAGGACCCGGAGCACAGGCACGGTTCAATAGAGGACTCCACGGGGCCTGGAGAGAGACCACTGTTATGGAAGCACATGTGCATTTATTAAACATCACATCTGTATCGTTCACATGTAAAAGCATCATTTGGAAAGCTCGTTAACATAGGTTCCTGTGCTCTGACCTGTGGTGTTCGGGTTAACTCCAGGCTTTACCGTTCTATCAAGCTATCAGGTGAAATACTGTTTTTAATTGCTGTGAGGAACAAAACTACTTCCCTCTCTCAGTAATCGCTCAGGTTAGGATATTTAATACTCTGTCAAATTTACTTTAACTGTGGTAGGGTCTGGGTACACTAGATGAAGACATTCATTCCTGTTGCATAAAGTAGCAAATGGCAGTAAAATGGACAATTTACTAGGCTCCTGGTATGTGCAATTAAATGAAAGCTGAATCCCTGCTCACCTATCCTCCCCCTTAGAGCTCGTACGTGAGGCTTCTGGGGAGGAGGGGGAGGTGTAGTCAGTTTCTAGTTGGCAGAACTGGGAGATACTATTAAACCTCCTATAATACTCAGCCTCCCCTGTCTACTAGGAAAGAGCTCCTCAGCCCCAATGTCAATGTTGAAGACTTCGCAGAGCTCTCTGTCTGGCAATACGTATGTTGGGTTTCGAGATCTCACTTAGGTTTTTAAATCAGGTTTCACAGGTCATTCATTATGTGCAGTCATCTAAATTATTATGATCCCCATTAGGCACATTAAAAGTAGAAGAAGAAAAAAGAAAAAAAATCCTCCAAACCAAACCCTAAAGAATCTAAAGAAATTAAAACTTAAAAAGGCAACTAATGGAGATGTCACTGCTGGGCTTCCTTCAGCAGAAGCTAGAAGTTTTGGTAGCACTCATGAAGGAGTGTTTCCTTTTATCTCTGAGTGCTGCTGAGCTTCTCACTAGGGAAGGGTCAAGCCCCTTAACACAGACAGGCCGGAAGAAAATTGTACATGAAGACTAGATTAAAGGCATTTCTTTCAGTGAAATGGTGCCCTGAGCTTGGCAGTTCATGCCTGGTACCACTTTTGAGGCCGAGTGACAGATTTGGGTGTGGTGCCTGTGAAAACTGAAGAAGGAGAATGGCAAGCTGGAGTCCAGCCTGGGCAACTGTAAGACCAAACCAGAGCAACAAAATAAGTGGATGAACGAACAACAGCCAACATTCGAACTCTTGGGGAGGTAGGCGAGCAGGGACAGAGCTCTTATCTGATTGATCAAGACAGGGCCCGCAGCAAGTCTGTTCTCCTTTTAAATGAATGAAAAGCCTGTATTTGTTCAGTTTCCCCCCCTAAACTTACAATGGTTATTCACTTTTTTGATGAACAAATTCTTTCTATTAACTGGAACCATGTGAAAATAATTAAGGTCATGAAATAGCAGATATAGATCATACTTGAATACAATGAATATTTCTGCATATATTTATTTCAATTCTTCCTTTGTCAAAGATGGAAAAACAAGTGGTCAGGCTCCATTTACCTATTTCACTGGGGCAGACAGTCTCCATCCTCTTTGCCTTTTGTTTTTACCTTACATTGGGTAAAATCATGTTTATTCAGGACTTCTCCAGTCTTTAAGTCATGTTTATAGTTTGAAGGCTATAATGACAACATTACTTTTAGAATTCACATTCAGGGGATATTTTTCCACATATTTTATGTGTTTGATAGATTTTGTGCTACCTTTTAGATGGGGACTTATTGCCTTTCTGTGGTAAATCAGTCTGGTGATGTTTACAGATGAAGACACTGACAGAATTTTAGGAAAGATAACATGTTCCTAAATGCTGTAAATGGCGGAAATAAGCCTCAAGTGCAGGAACACAGTCTGCTTTATGGAATGAAGTATCACCTAACGATAGAATTGAAGACGACAGTATTGCTATCTCCTAAAAAGATAGATTTGAAATCAAATTCTGATTACAGCTCCAGGAGTCACACAATGGACAATGTTATTGGAACATGAAAATTACTATGACACATTCTGCCTGTTAGATCAATAGCAGAAATTGTAATTCTATCATTTAGTTGTGGCCAGTTGAATGATGCTGACGACTCAGCTATAAAACAGAAGGCAGGCCCCAAAACTTACCTACTGAAAATTGCACTTGTTATGCTTTATTGTTCCACATATGATGCTACCAAGGCCCTGGTGTGAATCACAGTGACTTACTGACCCCATCATTACTTCTATACACAACATCATACAGATCACCCACTCCTAATTCGTTAGAACAAGTAAGTCTTCTCTCTGTGGATGCTGTTGATCCAGCACTGTTTACTAGGCTGCATTGGGGTTTGAGCCAGGGCTGCAGCCTCATCCAAAGGAATGCCTTTAAGGAGTTGCTCCCTAATGTGCCCATATGGTGACTGGCAGAATTCTGGGACATTTTCTGAGAGTCTCAGTTCCTGGGTTGCAGCCTGAGAACTCATTTGATGGCTGGCTTCCACTAGGACAAGGATATGAGAGACCCAGAGCAGGTGAGCAAGAGAGAAGTCACCGTTTTTCAAAAACATAACCTCATCTCATCATGGCCTCATATCATATCCATTGACAATTAGCCTGTTAGGTTCATCCTATAGGCAGGCAAGGAAGACTGATACAACGGCGTGAATATTGTGAGGAAGAATGCATCACATTCCCTATCGGCTGCTACTGACATTTACTGATCTTTTCACATGTCGAAGGTTGTTTTTTTTTTATGTAGTTCAAATATTTAATTTCTTCCCATTATCTATAATACTCATAAAAATAAAAAAAAAATGCTTCTTCCTTTGTGAGGCCTGTCGACCTGCTGTTCAGGAACAATAGATGTGAGGCTGGATCCAGATGTGAAGGGCACAGGGCAAGGGATCAAGTCCTAGTCTACCCAAAGAGGGCTTGAAGAAAAATAGGTATTAATCAAGGAATAAGGGGGAGTAAGGCTATTCCAAGGAAAGGGGGGAACAGATGGTGAGGAGGCCTGAGCGGGAGGAAGAGTCAGGGGTGATGTTTAACATTCACATCTATAATCCTACCAGAGTACCCATGGATTACAGTGATTCTTAATAAAGTGGGTTACAGTGATTATTAACTACTCATTAAATGTTAAGTTTATGTTTGTTTCTATTTTACCAGGTTAGTTTCTGAGATTAACCCTGTATTTCCTTGTAAGTAAACACAGCCACACTGCTTCCCCTCCTCATCTGGCTGCTCCTGGAGATGGCATTCAGAGTGGAGTGCACAGAACACAAAAGCGTAAGCAGATTTCACAATTGATATTAA
>CABHPP010138668.1:13453-35899 GCA_902168425.1 Peromyscus attwateri | reverse complement strand
TGTGTGTGTGTGTGTGTGTGTGTGTGTGTGTGTGTGTGTGTGTGTGTTTGTGTGTGTGTGTATACAGATGGCCAGCGCCCCTTCCTCCTGATGCCCAGCTGCAAAGGTGTTCCTCCTGGGGTGACTTCAGATTGCAGACCCATTAGCTTTGCTTTCTCTGGGGCCATCTGTCTCTGGGCTAGTTATTTATTTCTGTAGAATGAAAAGTCGACCACTCCTCTGGTCATGTAATTACCAAATGACTTGGCATATGTCTCTGCATGAATATAAAGCAAAGCTGTCCTTGAGAATCAGCCTTTTGTTTTGTGGCCTGTTAAAAAGTAAATTAAGCCAGAGCCAGCATTAACATTGGTTGATGATGGGTTTTGTTTGGAGGCACCTTGCACTGTCCCCTCTCTGGCTCTTTGGAGAATGAGGGGGCAGCTGGAGAGAGCACAATGGTGGAGACAATTGCCCCTGAAGACTGGCATCTAATCTTTTCCTTCTGGCTGCAGAATTCTGATGTTGATGCCCACATTAACTGTTTTAATAACTATCATTTGAAACAAAACTATACTTAAAGAAGAAGAGATACATATGTGATTTTGAAATTTCTAAAACCTTACCTTTGGTCAGTTCCTCCACAGTTGCTCGGTCAGCATATTTTGCTTTTCTATAACTAAAATGACATGTGATCTCCCTCTCTCTCTCTGATTATAGGATGATTTGGAGCTATCCTGAGAAGTTCATCCTGAGGGAAACACAAGAGCCAAATTTTCCTGTTGAAATTTGTGAAAAGGGTATTGAAATATGTAAAAACAGATGGATGTGGAAAACATGGAGAGAAATGATGCTTATGTATTTTTTTTTTAAAATAAAAGGAACTCCGTGGCTCTGTGTGGTCCTTTGTACTAAGTGTCTGGAAAGAGACTTGGGCAGAGGATGACATGGTATAATTAAAATAAAAGGGGAACTGAGAGACAGTCATGTCAGAAGAGCAGGGAAAAATGCACAAGCATCCTTTTGTATATTGTGAACCTATTTTTCAAAAAGAATCACGTGACATCTGAGAGCAATGCTGAAACAGATTAAGTGGGAGTGCTCAGGAGGAAGCCGTCCTAGATTAAAGTAATATATATGCACAGTGACCATTTCCTCCTGGGATTGCTAATGTCACTGCCCCTCTGTTGGCTTCTTTGAAAAATAAAATTAATGCAGGCCAGTAAAAACAACAATTTATCTTCTCTGAAGACACTGAGATGTGAGACAATTTTTCTCTGAGGTCATTTAGCATGATGACCAGATGGCCAATGAGGATAAATTTTAAGAGTTGATTTTAAAAATTTTAAGAGTTGATTTTAAAAATTCACATTTTAAGAGCAAGTGCTCCTGGTTTTCAGCTTGTTTCCATGAGCTTCATAGTGTATATGAAAACTGCCTGCATAATACTGTACTTAACTTTTGGCAAATGCTAGGATTTATATTGTGGGTTTATGATTCCCAGACAACCAGTTGACCTAATAAAACTACATGTAAATTTGAAGTTGGCCAATGAAGGAACAAGAAACCAATTATTTCACACAATTCACTTATGTTCTGTCCTCTTACATTTCATTTTTTCTTTCTACATAGCCCAGGCTGTCCTCTGTCCTTGAATTTGCAATCCTCCTGTCCCTGTCTCTGTAGTGCTGGAAGACCTGGCAAATTACTTATTGTTCAAGAAAACACTTGATTTCTTCCTCCCTAAACTCACCAACCACCAACCCCTTTCATTTGGCTGAACTCAATGACATAGAGAGATGTGACTGCTTTAGTAATTGGTTCTTGATTAAACTTAAGGAGATTAAATTAGTTGGTTGCTTTATTGGATTGATTTAAAAAAAAATTGGCAGTGAAATCCTTGCAGAAAACTAGACTCATGTAAGTACAGTGTGAACATACATAAAAAGCTAACTCATATTTAGACATCTACTTTACAAAGGAATTTTTGTCAAAACATTGAAACAATGACTTGACTTCCTGACAATTTCAGAAACTTCTGAAGAGCCAATGAAGTTTAAAAACACCAAAAACCAAAACCCAAAACTGAACCAAACCAAACCAAACCAAACCAAACCAAAATAAATCATTCGTGTCACATGCTCAATGAAATGGAGCTGGTATTTGAAAGAAGGAGCATTTTCTATCAATCCATCCAAATGCCTGTCAGGTTGTGGTAGTTTGAATGTAATTGGTCCCCATAATCTCATAGGGAGAGGCACTATTAGGAGGTGTGGCTTTGTTGGAGTGGGTATGGCCTTGTTGGAGGTATTGTGTCACTGTTGGGGTGGATTTTGAGGTTTCTTATGCTCAGGATACTGCCCAGTGTCTCAGTTGACTTCCTGTTGCCTGCAAGATATAGGACTTACAGCTACCACTCCAGTACTTGCATGCTGCCATGCTCCATGTTGACAATGGACTGTATCTCTGAAACTTTAGGCAAGCCACCCCAGTGAAGTGTTTTCCTTTATGAGAGTTGCCATAGTTATGGTGTCTTTTCACAGCAATAGAAACCCTAACTAAGACAGGAGTTGGTACCAGGGACTGGGGTACTGCTGTGATGGGCCTATGTTTTTGTTTGAAGGTGTGTGAACCTTGGGACTGTAGATTAGAAAGGCAGTTGAACACTTCAAGTGTTGCTTAATGGGCCATACTAGTAGGAGCATGGAAGACAGTTGCTGAGGATGCTGTGAATGTGTTGCTCTGATTGACTGATAAGTAAAATGCTGATTGGCCAGTAGCCAGGCAGGAAGTATGGGTGGGACAAGCAGAGAAAAGAATTGTGGGAATAGGAAGTCTGAGTCAGAGAGACACTGCCAGCCGCCATGATGAAAAGCAGATGTTAAGATACCGGTAAGCCACGAGCCACGTGACAACTTATAGATTAATAGAAATGGGTTAATTTAAGATATAAGAACAGTTAGCAATAAGCATGCCATGACCATACAGTTTATAAGTAATATAAGTCTCTGTGTGTTTACTTGGTTGGGTCTGAGCGGCTGCAGGACTGGTGGGTAAGAGAGATTTGTCCTGACTGTGGGCCAAGGAGGACCAGGAAAACTCTAGCAACAGACAGTGGTATTGAATGTGATTTGATAAATTGTGTGCATGGGGGCGGGGGGGGGGGGCTTGCTCAAGAACTTACAGAGGAGAAAAATTTTAGTATATTGCCTAGAGATTGTTCTTGTGATATCTTGGTGAAGAAACTGGCTAGGTTTTTTTTTTTTGCCCTTGTCTGGGCCTTACCCCATTGATCACTATTTGAGAAAATACCTTACAGCTGGATCTCATGGAGGCATTTCCTCAACTGAGGTTCCTTCCTCTCTGATTACTCTAGCTTGTGTCAAGTTGACACACAAAACAAGCCAGTGCACAGGTCACACGTCTGCTTTTTAAATGTGAGTTTCTTGGACATCAATGTTGTTTCTCCAATAGCAATTCCACAGCTCTCCTCCAATAGATTATGGCCACTCTGGATACCAGACATATCCTCTAGTTTCTCATTGTCCATCCCATCTCCCTGACCAGAGTAATTGGATAAGGGATCTCACATGATATGAGTTGTTCTGATTGGAGTGAACCCCATGGCATTTATTCAGAGTTGAAGAAACAAAGAAAATTCCCACCTGGGTGGCGTGGCATGTTGATGTGGTTTGGGACTGCTGCAGGTCCTTTGAGGAAATGCAGTCTAGGGAAAAACCTGACATCCTGGTGTGGGGAGCACTCAGTGAATGCTAAAGGGATGAGATGGAGCCCAGGTACCAAAGATGACACCAGGTACCAAAACATCCTTTGGGCTGCAAGAGGCTATGCATGCTATTAGCCTTTGTGATCCATTCATGTGGCATCCTCAACTAGTTGTATGTGAACTGGTCCATGAGTCCTACAGTCTAACTTTGCCATGGTCAGGGTGTATTGTTTCATTAATACTGGATTTGTTTTGCTAATATTTAGATGAATTTCATTTTGCTCCTATTTCATGATGGGTATCGGCCAGTAGTTTCACTTTTCCTTAGTTTCTCATAGGAAATATCATGCATGCTAAAAACTGTTTACAGAAAACTTATTACTGTGGTACTACTTATAGTCAGATTGGGGGAAAAGAAAATAACTCAATTCTGAGTTTTTTTTAAAGAAAGATTTTTAGTTTTAAAAGTATCCATATTCTGTGTGCAGGTGCCTGAGACATGGAGAAAAGGGCATTGGATTCCCTGGAGCTGGAGTTGTGCAAGGTTGTGAGCCTTCCAATATGGATTCTGGGAACCGAACTCAGGGCCTCTGCAAGAGTTACAATGCTCCTAAATGTTGAGCCATCCGTCTAGCCTGCAATTCTGAGTTTTGATGTAATTCATAAAGCTTTTGTTTATCTTGAGTTTTAGACAGTATTTTAAAGCTAATTATAATAATTATTACAAGTAATATGTTGCTTATTTTCATTTTCATTTTCTAAGTGCTCCTACTCAATAACTATGAGATTTCCATGTTTGTAATGATAGAGTAAGAAATTGGTTTCTCCATTTTCCAGATCTTGAATGGAAGGCACAGAGCTGCACCTGAGTGGGTTAGCTTCAGGACCACACTGTACCACCCACTTTTCTCTCAGGATAGGTCTGTGTTGTAGTATTCTCACCTTGAGAGTCTGTAGGGTATAAAGATGTCCTGAGAAGAAAGACAATGTGTCATTTGAGCACGTTTTTGTGTGCCATCTTTGCTAAACAGTAACTCCAAAATTTGCTTAACGATTTTGTGTTTGGTCCATAGTGAGGCAAATATCCTGTCAGACATCTGTGCATCCTGATACTTTGTGGTAAGTCCTCAGGCTCTGCTTTGATCTCTGCATAGTGATGGGTGTACTAATAGTGTGACATTTCCATCAAGTCTTGAATGGCACATCTCAGAAGGGTCACAGGGCTGTAATCCTAAAACTTGAATGAGTATAGCTCAGGCTGGTAATATGTTGCATATGATGGTACTGGCCCTCCACAACACTTGCTTTTCTCAGGCTATTTTCCATTGTTGAGAGCTTGACCTAAGAACACACTGTACCAGTGTGAAAACTTACTTTATTTCCTTCTGTCTTTTCTCTTTTCTGTTGTTCATACACTGTCTTTTCTGAAAACAAAAACAAAAACAAAAACCACCACCACCACCACCACCACCAACAACAACAACAACAACTGGTCTAAATGAGGAGGCTAGGCAACTCAGGTTATTGAATGTGGCAACATTCAGAGACTGGGACTCACTTCTGATGGTAAAGACTATGTAAAATGTGTTTCCCATTATAGATCCACATTTTCTTATCCTGCAGTGGAAAAATTGAACTTTATTAGGAGTTAAATTATTCAAATGACTTAAAAATTCCACTGTTTTGATACATGCTATGGGATATTAATGAGGAATTGAAATTTAGGATAGGTAAATCTTTGGGGAGAAAATGTCTGCAAATGGAAGTTTTCCTTCATTTATCTCTTACTCCCTTTTAGATATTGGAAAAAACAAAGTCACCACTACAATGGGTGGCTAGTCTCTTTGTGGCATGCACAGCTCCTTGAAGTTTTATTTTCTTCTCAAACAATATAATGATTTATTAAGCTTTCTGAACCAAATTTTTTTGCCATCTGAACATTAACTTTAAATTTCTGTTTATTGTAGCACAAATTGTTAGAAGGTCTTATTAATAAAATCAAACCTGATGCCAGTTATTGGGGTCAACGCTGGAAGGTCAGAGAAGCAGAACAAGCCACAGCCACCTCATCTTGCTAATTTCTCAGCTGATCCTGTTTCCTCAGACTGGAAGCCTCTCTGTCCTCATCTGAATGGGTCTCAGATGGACTGTGCTGTTCAAACGCCTAAAAGCTTAACTAGGCTTAGTTTCTGGTCCTCATGCCTTAAACACCTCTCTGCTTCCAGCCATCCTTCCTGGGATTAAAGGTGTGAGTCACCGAGCCTGGCTGTTTCCAATGTGACCTTGAACTCATACAGATCCAGGTAGATCTCTGCCTTTGGAATGCTAGGATTAAAGGTGTGTGTGCCACCATTTTCTGGCCTCTGTATCTAGTGGCTGTTCTGTTCTCTGACCCCCAGATAAGTTTATTGGGGTGCATAATATATCAACCACATTTCCCCCTTTTTTGGTCCAAAATCTAAAAAAGCTTATAACTAATACAAGAAAAACTATATCCAATAAGTATATACAATATATACAGTCAAGAATTACATTAACAATGTCCTGTCCATTAACATTTGACAGATTCAGACAAAAAACTCCATTATATATATATATATATTAACAATGTCTAGTACAGTAACATTTGATAAACTCAGACAAAAAATTTCATTACTTATCCTATTTAAAACAAGTAGTTCCTTTTTAAAAGTAGATTCAATAATCTCACTTTTTATCTTATTGTATCCATATTCTCTCTTTTTTCTTTTCATAATAGATTCAATAATCTACCTTTTGTCATTTTTATATTTTCCCATTTTTCTTTTTAGAGTAGATTCAATGATCTACCCAAAATTATCCTATTATTTCTTTATCTTTTTTCTCAGAGTAGATTCAGTGATCTACCTCATATCTGTATTCTCTTTTTCTTTTTCTTTTTTTCAAACAAAAACTCTGAATCTAATCTCCTTGTTCAGCTTTTTCCCTGACCATTAACAATTAACGCTTGTAACCAACCATCATAAACAATGACAATATCCATAACTCATTAAACAACCAAAAACCTCCCATCCCACCTCTTGGGAATGTGGGCATTGTTTTCTTAAAATTACTTCCTGCTTTTTGGGGGTGAAGACATCTTTAGGGAATCCTGAAAAGAAAATTTTTGTGTTAATTGTCAAGTCCTGTGTCATTTGTCCAGTCGCTGCATAATGAGAAAGTGCAAGGCTTGTTTCAAGTCCTTATTCAAGTAGTCTGTCAGGCTGGATCATCTCAGCTAGCCATCTGGAAATTGTCCTGAGCAGTTTGTAGTTCAAAGTTGATCTTTCCGTGGTGTTAATCAGCTTAATGGCTTTACCATAGTCCTTGTGGAATCATCTTTGTGGGGTCCCATCATCCTTTTGAAGATTTCAAAGTTGCTGTTAGGCGTGGTCATGGTTCCCTGCAGACTTTTTTTGTGTGTGTGGCTCCTTTGTGGTTTGGAGTAATCACAGTCTGATAAACGTCTGTCTCTCTGAACCATGAACGTTCTTCCCTAGAAGAGAAAATCTTCACAGCAATTTCTCTCCACCATTGCTCTTGCCAAATTTTTCCAAACTGACCTTTGCCGATGCTTTCTTGTAACACGATGGTCCTGGCAATTCTTCTCTGAACCAGCAGCAGTAAGCCCTTCCTCCCAGGTAGCAGCATCACCGCAGTAACCAACACGATGAGAAGGAGCCAGCAACTCAGAGCAGCAACCTCTGCCTCCATGATCTCACCACCGTTTGTGGTTCGTCCCTGGCGAAGCTTCTCCTTAGCAAGTCTCCTAGGCCAGCCTCAAACTCAGGATCCTCTTGCCTCTGCCTCCTTCAGTAAATCCTATGGGCCTGTACCACCACAACTGGCTGAGTGTAGCACAGGCCTGAACTGGGGCCTGCAAGGCCACAGGCCAGCATCTTTTTCATGAATTTGTGCCTGACAAGTTGGGCTCCAGATGTAGCATGAATCTTACATGGTCTTTTTAATAAAATCAAACCTGGAGCCAGGTATTGGGGTGAATGCTGGAAGGTCAGAGAAGCAGAACAAGCCACAGCCTCACCTCGCCAATTCCTCAGCTGATCCTGTTTCCTCAGACTGGAAGCTTCTGTGGAGCGATTTGTCTGGTTAATTCCCATAACAAACAAGACTCTGGCATGCTAACGGTGGTGCCTAACGGTGGTGCGTGGCCGTTCTTAGTTGGTGGAGCAATCACAGTCTGATAAACGTTTGTCTCTCGGAACCATGAACATTCTTCCCTAGAAGAGAAAATCATCACAGCAGTTTACTTTTAACAAATCATCCTCATATCATCATGGTAAAAAGTTTCATAATACCATTTCCATTTCGTTATATCATGGACTTTGATCACATTAAACACCTGTGACCCACTGCTGTCTGTCCACCCCCACCATTAGTCTTTCTCCCAGATAGCCGTCTTCTGCTTTCATGTCATAAGCATGTGTGTGCACATATGCACATGTACATAGGCACATAACCATAATTTAGGTTCTGTATATGACAGAAGACACCATATTTGTTTTTCTGACTCTATCATCCTTTGCTATGGTGATCTTCAGCTTCATCCCATTTCCTAAAAGTTATTCTGTTCATCTTTATGGCTAACTATGTTTACCACATTTTTATCCTCATCTGTTTTGATGGACACCCAGGTAAAATCCATACCTTGGCTATTTTGAACTGCTTCAGTGAACAAGGATGTACAAGAGTTTCATATAGTATATCATATACTATATATATTATATCATACAGTATATATAGAGTACGTCATATAGAATATCACATAGTAGTTTTCCCTTTAGTTATTGAGGAGACTTCATAGTGATTTGTATAGTGGCCAGACCAATCTACATTCCAGCAGACATATATAAGCCTATACCTGCCATTCATTGCTCTCTCTCTCTCTCTCTCTCTCTCTCTCTCTATATATATATATATATATATATATATATAATTTTTTTAACTGTCCTTATATTCTTAACCAGCTGAGGTGAAATCAGTACAGTTTGGATCAACATTTCCCTAATGGATAAGGACGGCAGACATTCTTCATGTATGTAGTGGCATTTGCACTTCATCATTATTTCATCTCATTACCCATTTCCTCACTAGGTTATTTAGTGTTTCTTAATTTGTGTCATTCTAGTAGACTATGAGCATTAGATATCAGCTTTAATTAAATAATTTAATTGAAGAATGGAGATGGTTTCATGATAGAAAAATGAATATTCAGAGCTTTTAATGCTTTTTTTGGAAAAAGAAATATTGGTACAACTTCATATATACACAGAATCAGAATTCTAGTGTTTTATGTCTGCTAAATACCTTTGTTCTGGGAAGTCTGTAGCACCGACAGTCCCCATTTGTCTTCCATTAAAACTACATGGACTCAAATACTGTCTATTTGGCCCAAAGAACCTCATTTAGCACATAATTGCTAACCTCTGAGCCCTAATGTTTTCATCAATGCCATCTGCAATCACGTGAAATCGAATGTAAAAAGTATTCCAATAAAAAAATCACTGCTATACATCTTAATATTCATGAGTTCAGCAGAAAGAGCTGATTTTTACTGTTGTCCCAGTGAGAAGGCCATTTCATTTTGAATAACTCTAGAGAGACCAGTGTCTGTCTTATCAGTGAATGAACTTATGAGCTCGCTTTGTCTACGATACCAAATATCAACAAAGAATGCCTTGGTCAAAAGTATCTCAAGTGGAATGTGGTTTACATCGTATCTTGGAGCAGACTGCATGGCTCTACAACCCATCCATACTCAATGCTTGCTTTTTTACTTCCTAATAGTAATTTATTTTTAAAAATACTCACAGATTAACTGGCATTTGCCATAAACCAATGTAAATGAAATAAATAATAAAATACAATATTGCCTGAGCAGAAGAAGTTTTGTTTTGTTTTTTTTTTTTTTTTTAGTATTACCTTTTGATGGAAAAAGTGAAAATGATGTTTAGGGCTGGTAAGATGATTTAGAGTTATCCTCGGATATCACGTGGTAGGACAGAACTGACTCTAGCCAGTTGTTCTCTGACCTCCAAATATGCATCATGGTACCCCCTCATACAAGTAAATAAATAGATGTATAAAAGAGACAGATTGTTTATCAATTATACACAGAAATTGAACCAGTAAAATATTTTCATGTAAAAAATTTCCTCTTGATCAAGAAATGTTATGCTTTTAAAGAAGAATGAATGTAAGTTCCAAATCCATGACTTTGTTCTAAAGCCAGTTTTTAAAGATGACATTACCCAGAATTTTAATTACATCATTAAAAGCAATTTTTTTTCTGATTAGGAAACACCAAAGCCTTTAGAATAAGATTAGTTAGAGCTGCCAAAACAACAAATAATAGTACATGTTTGTAAATATTCTAAGTCTCTCATAGTTTACTTCCTTCTTTCCTTTCTTCCTTCCTCCCTCCCTTTCTTCTTTCTCTCTTCTTTCCTTTCTTCCTCCCTTCCCCTCTCTTTCTTCCCTTTGCCTCTTACTCTCCTCCTCTCTTCTTCCTTTTCTTCTCCCCCCTTCTTCTCCTTTTTTGTTCTTTTGGCTTTAGAGACAGGGTTTCATGTGTAGCTCACAGAGGTTTTATGCTGCTGATCATCCTCCTCAGTCTGCTGTGTGCTGGGATTGCAGACATGCAGTGCTCAAGCAGTTTCATTAATAAGAGCAATAGTATTTTCAAGTATAGATCAAAATCAAATCAGTGTTAATTGGAGATTCACAAACATTTTATATTATACAATAAAATAATCTCTCCTTAAAAAATCAAGAAGATGCTGGAGAAATAGCTCAGTGGTAAGGTTCCTGCTGTGTAAGCATAAAAACCTGAGTTTGGATTGCAAGCACCCATGTAAAAAGGCAGGAGTGTGGCATATATTTGTAACCCAAGTGTTATGGGAAGCAGAGACAGGAAGATCTCTAAGCTCACCAGTAAACCAGTCTAGCTTGGCTCAGGAAGATATCCTGTATCAAAAAATAAAGTGGGATGTGACAAAGAAAGACACCTGACCTCTGGTCTCCAAATGTGTGTGCATGCCCACATATAAAAATACCCACAGTACACTACACAGCACACATTAAAAAAAAAAAAAACAGAAAAAAATTGGGCATAGTAAAACAAAATAAACCCAAGAACTGTCAAAAATTATATGTATGTAAACAAATGCTCTTCAGTGTCCCTAGACAGATGTGTGCTGCTTTGCTGACTTCCAGTGCTGATGTGAATTTAACCATCTGCTGATGGGCTCATTGCCAGAATAGAGGCACCTGCATGGAAAGCTGGTAGGATTGATACTGTGTGTCAAGTGTCACACTTCACTGGCCTCACAAACCTATGGCAAGTAAGCAAGAACATTCACACTCAGAAAAGACAACCTGGCTGTTTGACCTCCCTTAGTATGTGTTCACCATCCTTGGGTACCACCAGCATTGTCACAAGGAGTATCTGTAGACAGCACAAACAAAGCTCCTGCTCTTGGGAAATTTATGACACCCATTAATGAAAAGGCCAAGAAACAAATAAGATGATTCTAGATCATGACCATTTGTGTGTGTGTATGTGTGTGTAGCAAAACTAGCAAGCTGGTATGCAAGAGAACAACTTGCTTTGGAGAATGTAAGGAGAGTAAATGAAACTCAGTCTTTATTTTGCTCACTCGTAAACATTACTCTCAACAGTTATGGAGGAAACTGTACTGGAATTCCTAAAACCTAAGGGAAAAGAGCCCAGGAATGGGCAAGCATCAGAAGGAAGGATATGGTGATATTTTATTTGTACTGAAATGTGATTTTATTTGTATGTTAAGAAATAAAGTTGTCTGGGGGTCAGAGCTAATAGCAAGCCATAGCAGAAGCTGGGCAGTGGTGGTGCACACCTTTAATCCAGATCACATGACAGACAGATCTCTGTGTGTTCAAGGATACAGCCATCATGGAGACACATGCCTTTAATCTCAATACTAACCATAGAAGACCTGGAGGTCTGTGTAGACAGGCAGTGATGAGGAGGTCATGTGGTTGGGTTTACAACCAATGAGAAGGCAGAACAGAAAGTCAATAAAAAGACAGATACACAGGAAGTAGGTCTCTTGGTGAGGGGAAGGACGACAGCGGCAGCAAAGGGTAAGAAAGACGGTTTTAAGTCTCAGCTCTCAGCTACTGCTCTGACCTCTTGGGCTTTTAACTCTGCATTTGGCTCTGCGTTTCTTATTTAATAAGACCCTTACACCTACAAAGGAAGTTATATTGGTTTAACAGATACTATGATATAAAATCCAAACACAATAATGCCAATCAAATTAAAGACCAGTAAGAGATTTTTCTGAAGGACAAGAAGGTTTGTTTTAGGATAGTAAACATCACAATAGAGAACACACTATAGTCAACTGTAAGCATATTCAAAGAAATTGAAGTGTTAGGACATTTTAACTGTGAAGCAAAAGGCTTAGGAGATGGCTTAGTTGCGAGAGTCTCAGTCATGCAAGCATGGGGACTCAAGTTGGATCCCCAGAACCCACTTAAAAAGTTGAGTTTCTGATTCTAGTGCTGGAGAAGGTAGAGGGAGGGAGAGTCTTACTACTTGCTGGCTATCCAGTTTAGTTATGTTCAGTGAGAGACCCTGCCTCAAATAATAAAGTGGAGCGTGATCAAGACTTTGACCTCTGGCTTCCAAATACACACATGTGTAGAAATGTGTACCTGTACACATGTGCACCCCCACACACTAACACACATACACACACACCCCAACACACACACACACACACACACACCCCAACACACACACACACACACACAAATAAAAATCAGGCAAATGAGGAGGATTGTGTACAATACTTTGAAAGAGTAATTCTCCTATAAGGATTAATGAGAAGTTGATGGCATTCTAATAGAACAGAGCTGCTGAGTAGATGTTCTTGCAGAGCTGTTTGTTTCATGCAGTGGCCTTTGTGCAAGGTTGTAGTTTTGCAAGAACGTTTTGTTATATCAGGCAATGGGGCATGAAAGCTCTTCCTCTATAAAACCCCTGGTTTTTATTAGATGTGACAAGGGACTCTTTTGATTCTGACAACTTTTACAATTGGAAACAAAGAAATTCACAACTCAATATTTTGCTTACTTTCTCACCAAGAAAAGATCTGGTATAGTTAGAACTTATTACAAAGGCTTGGCATTCATGATGCCTCCATTTCAACTTAGCTTCTGTGGCTCCCTGTCATCTGAGACAGCTTGATCTTTGAGACTTAGTTGAAATTGGCAACATCTCTTCCCACTGGTGTTGGAAGAGCTGGTGGCTGAGCAGATTTTGGGGCTGCCATGTAGAGGTGTGACTCATATTTTTTCTAATCATTTCTGGCTTTGAGTCTTTGATTTTGATGAAGAAATATAAGGTTATTTATCTGTTTGGAGACTTCTGAACTTGCTCTTCATCTAGTCCCTCCCAATGGGGACTGTTAATCATGAAGGCAGTTGTGTAAATGGTTGCCATTACTGAAAACATGCAGCCTTAGCAATGGAGAACCGATGACCTGGAGAGTTGAACTTCAACTCTCTGTTTCAGTGACCAACTCAGATTCTAAGTTTCTCCACCATGACTTTTCTATTTTCTTCTTTCATTTAAAGCCAAAGGACTGGTTGACAAATGAATCAGTAATTTGAGTCACAATGTGAGATTTTGCTGTATATACACGTTATGGAATGACTAAATGAAGCTAAGTTTCCCATCTGTCCCCCTCCCGCACTGCTCATTCTCACTGCTCTTTTGTGGTCAGGACATTTACACCACTCATTGCACATCTGAAATACCATTCAGTTCACTATTATTAAGTACACTCATTACAACCACTGTCTGTGCAAAAGTCCAGGTATAGAAGTTCCAGTTCACTTCGACTGTTCCTGCCAGTGTCAGTAAAATACTGAAGGTTTTGAAAGTTGCCAAAATTTATTCTTTTGCTCTTGGCTTGGCACTTCCAGTCAGGATGGGTGGCTATGGCACAGTGTGACTCATAGAGCATTTCTACCACTGGTCAGACAACAGTTTCTGCTATTCTCACCATTATGTCATTTGGCTCCCACTCCAGACCTCCCCAAGTGCTGTGCGTATGCTGCCTGAAGGAAGGAAATTCCATAATCCATTTCACACCCCCTCAGCTATTATACTTTTTTTTTTTAAGGGCAAAGTAGTTCTTCGGATTGCTTTTAGATTGATGACAGAGAAAGTGAAGACTGGGAAAATAGCCCGAGCTCCTGCCAGGAAAGTAACATGGTGCATGCTGTGCCAACCTTGATAGCCATGGGGAGGAAGAGAGGGTTCAGATAATGGCAGGTTGGCTCTGCAGGCATAGACTGGAAGCTGGCACTCCAAAGAAAGATATGTTTGTGCATGTGTCAGGGGCACACAGTGCAAAGCACAAAAGCCGTTGGCTCCCTACGTTTGTTTATAGCCCACTAAGACAGAAGCATTCAGTAACACTGGCTGACCTTAGAGGAATTTTGCAGACAGACCCCTACCTAGCTCATTGTGACCTTGCAGAAGTGATGTGCTTGGATAACTCTGTTTCATAGCTAAAGGAAGAAGCTGTGCTAAATGTAAATATTTGTTGCCTTGATTTTCATTTACCTTGAAGAATTTTTAAGACTGATGTAATCTATACCCCCTGAAACATCTCATAGATTGTTTTGCTTTCTTAGTATCAACTAAAAGTTCTAGACTTAGCAAAGAGTGGTTAGGCCTAGGTCTTTCCAAATGTAGAAGTGCTGATTTAAAAATATGATCATTTGAGTCAAAAGAATACAGATAATTTAGTATCTTTACTCATCCTCAGAAGACTCACCAACCCTTTTCTCCCAACAAATAACCCAGGGATCTTTGAGGTTGGGGTGTAATGGTTTATACATAAATTATTGACACTTGTTTTAGGTGTTTTGGGCTTGTGATAATTCTTTCTTCATTTGTCATTTTGGTTACACATTTTTGGGAAAAGCTAGCGCAGTTTCTCTTACATATTTTAAGAAAGAAAAAAATTTATGAATCTATGTCTAAACCTTTAAAATATATTTTATATATACAAACAAATTTAAATGTATACTCAATCCTTCCACCATTATGAAGATTATCTACTATTAATTGACTTCTTTCTCTTTAGTTTTTTTTCTTGTTCAGATATATTAATACATAATACATAAAATACTTACAATGCTCATGTTAATGGGGAGATAGTAAATCGGTAAAGCATTTGCCTTGCAAGCATGAGGATTTGGGTTCAGTCCTCAGAATCTATACTTTGAAACAAACAAAACAAAAACAGAAAGCCTTGTGTGATGGTGGCCTACTCTTGTATTCCCCCTTTTGGGGCGATGGGGACAGTCAGATGGCTGGGGCGCACTGGCAGCCTAGCTTAGCCTACTTGATGACACCCAGGCCAGTGGGAGATATTTTCTCAAAACTAGGTAGATAGCTTGAGGAACACATCTGCAAATTTCATCTACATGCATGCATGTACACATGCATACATGCTCATTCACGTGCATGCAAACATACAGTGTGTTTGTGTTAGTGTTTAAAGCAAAGCAAATTGGTAGGTTTTCTTTCTTTCTTCTTTCTCTTTATTTATTTTGACTGCTTTTGAAACAGAGTCTTGCTAGGTAACCCAGGCTGGTCTTGAACTCATGATCTTTCTGCTTCAGGTGAATAGTTTTAATATAATAGTTTTTTTAATAATAGTTTTATGCTTTGCTATCTGCCAGTTGGCATTCTGTGTTTCCCCAGACATGAATTTTAGAGTACAAGGAACAGAATTAAAAGTGGATGCACCTTGTTTTATTTTTACCATCCGTGCTGTTGAAAACAAATTGGTTTATTTTTAATTTATTTTTTTTTCAGCACTAAGGATTGAACCCAAGGCTTTAGGCTTTCCAGGCAAGTACTCTATAACAAAGCTAATCCTTAATCTTGACTGAAATACTTTTACTTGTGAAATTTCTATTCCTTTGGTGCTAAAAGATGACTCAGACATTAAGAGCTCTATTGCTTTTGCAGAGAACCTAGGTTTAGTTCCCAGTATCTACTTGGCAGCTCACAACCATCTGTAATACCAGCTCCAGGGGAACTGGTGCCCTCCTTTGGCTTCTTTTGTGACCATGCACACACATGGTGCACATATATGCAGGCAAAACATTCATACACATAAAATAAAAATAATTAAATATTTAAAAGTTCTACTCTTCTTAGAATTACTGGGTCAAAGTTCATGGATGCATTTTAAAAGCACATTTAAAAAATTTAAGAAGCAGTAATTTTAAAAAGATAATTAATGAATATCTTCATATTTCCTCCTGGAATGAACATACTACTCTCTCCCTTTATGTAGCATGCATGGCGGTCATTTTCTTGTATTCTAATTGGAATGAGTAACAGAATGTTAAGGACAACTTGGCATTTGCCTGGCAAAGCTGTCTCAGATGGTTTTCCAATTTTTTAAAAACATTTTTCTGTCTTATTATTATGTTGGTAGTGCTACAAGAAACATTATTGTTCCTTTTTCTCTCTTAGCCTTGAAAAATAATCTGATTTTTCTTATAGGAAAAACAAATGTATCTAGCAAGTGCTACTAAGAATTATTGTTTTTGAGCCCATTACTGTGTCAAGGAAAAAAATCTTCCCAAATGACAGTCCTTGGTAAACAACAAGCCTTGTGCTCTGTGCTCATCGGAAATGCTTCTGGCATTCAGCATTGCATTTCTTCAGCTCTCTTCTGATTGCAGCCACAGCCACAGTGTACAGTCTGTGAAAGCAGTGGTTTTTCCCTCTGGCTTGGCCTGCATCATGCTACAACCTTTTGCCGGCATTTCTCCATTCTCCCCCTGGGTCTTTCCAATCCTAGATCTCCCAGTTGGCTGACACTGAGCAGACCAAAGATTTATGGGTGCAGGAGGAATTATTGCTCAAAGGCTGCTGCTCAGGCAATGGGAGATGAGAACCAGACAGAAACTGTTCACTCTTCCATCTTCCTGGTAGACTCTTCAGAGGGGTACCATATGTGCTTCTCAGAGCTTCTGGTAGATTCTCTCAACAAAGCATCATACAATGGCTTCCTCCTCTGCCTGATCTCTTTACTTCTCCATTGCTGCCTTTGAGCATTAACTTCCAAACACAGCAAATGCTACCAAGTCTTTATTCTATCCTCTGGTCCTGAAGTAATACTAAGTAAGTCAATACAATTTTCCCTTCTCTAACAGAGCTGAGTTCTTATATCTTCCCTTTTAGAACATTCAGTTTACTGACTTAGCCATTGAGTGCTGAGGGATGTTACTGTTTAGCTATGTCCCCCAGATTTTATACATTGGAAAACAGCTCTTCATTGCATCATCTTGGATTCATGGTCCTGGGTAGAAGGCATGGGAAACTTTTCTTGTTCTCATGCAAATCCATACTTTAGAACCTCCTCAAGGTACTGCAATAGCTAGGAAATGAAACCAGCATCCATGGGCAGTTGAATGGATAAAGGAAATGTGGACATATACATGATGGACTTTCATTTAGCCACAAGGAAAAGTGAATCATGATATTTGCAGGAAATCAGATGAAACTGGAGATGATTATGTTAAGCAAAATAATCTACACTCAGGAAGACAAATACCATATGTTTTCTATAGTATGTGAACTCTAGATCTCTCTGTCTCTGTCTCTGTCTCTCTCTCTCTCTCTCTGTCTCTCTCTCCTCTTTGTCTCTCTCTCTCTTTGTCTCTCTCTCTCTCTCTGTCTCTCTCTCTCTCTCTCTCTCTCTCTCTCTCTCTCTCTCTCTCGTGTGTGTGTGTTTGTGTGTGTGTGTGTGTGTGTGTGTGTGTGTGTGTGTGTGTAGGTCATGAAAGTAGAAACAGGATGGCAAAATAAAAGGGGAAGAAAAGATCATAAAGGAGGGGAGACGGAGAGAGGAAGAAGAGTTATGGACTAGACACGCCATGAAAACAGAAGGGGTACTCTTTGGAGATGAAGGGGAAATGGTTGCTCTATCTGATGGACTGACCTATGAAGACGCTTTGTGGGCATATCGTGTTAGCTTAATGTTGGCTCACGCATGGGGGTATGTTGACATGGTGAGAATGATGAGAGTATATCACAAGAAGAAAAAGGTAAGAACAACCCACAGGCATCTTTTTAGTGAAGGAAACAATAAAACGGTCAAAATCATCTTGCCATTCTTTGCGGCACTACTTTATGTCATAGTTTCTACTCAAGACTGAGAGTGTTGAAAGGTATGTATCTTGATGATTTTTTTCTTAGTTATTTTTAACCTTGTATTGCTGAAATTTTCTGGGTACTAGTGCATATATATATTTAGGGCAGAGATGACCTGAAGCTGTTCTACTCCAAAATCTTCCTTAAAGTTCCACTTTTATAAGCTATTTTTTTCTTTTGGGTCTTAATTTTATTTCTATTAATGACTTATGAACAACACTATCATTGGTTTTTTTTTTTTTAAATCTGGTGTGAACATTTTTACTGTCTTTAGCTGCTTGTCAATCTTTGAACTTTATATTGTTTTGTTTGTAACACAGTGCCTTAGCCTAGGATTCTTAAACACAGAAATGTGTTTTCCATAGTTCTAGAGGCTGCGTCTTAGTTTCTTTTCTATTTCTGTGATAAAACACAATGACTGAGGCATTTGTATATCTATCTGTCCATCTATCTATCTATCTATCTATCTATCTATCTATCTATCTATCTATCTATTTATTTATTTATTTTCTTTTATTTTGGCTTTTCGAGACAGCCTTTCCCTACAGCTCTGGCCATCCTGGTGGATTCTGGGATTTAAAGGTATGCACCACTACCACCCAGCAGACCAAGGCAACTTATAAAGAAGTGTTTAATTGGCTTACAGTTTCAAAGGGTCAAAGTTCACAATGACAGATCTCACATCTTGATCCACAGCCATGGGGAGGGGGGAGAGGGAGAAAGAGAGAGAGAGAGAGAGAGAGAGAGAGAGAGAGAGAGAGAGAGAGAGAGAGAGAGAGAGAGACAGAGAGAGAGACAGAGACAGAGACAGAGACAGAGACAGAGGGACAGGCAAAGAGACAGAGACACAGACAGGCAGAGAGTGAAACAGATACCAATCAAGCACTAAAAAGTGTTAAAATTCAGTTTTTCTTCATTATATCTCTTGTAACATCATGATAACAAAGCTAGCAGTTCTACTTCTTGACTGTTCATTGATTGCCAACTACTTATAGATCATAAACTAAATGCCTATAAAGGTCTTATCTGTGTTTTTCAGATAAAAAACATCTGCTTAGTCTTTGGGTACCTCTGTCTTAGCACATTTAGGCTGCTATACAAAACACCATTGACTGGATAATTTATAATTACTAGAAACTTATTTCTCATAGTTCTGGGGACTGGGAAGTACATGATCCAGGCGTGAGGGGTTCCATGTTTGGTGAGGATGCGCTTGGCTCTACAGACAGTGCTTCCTGATGTGCCCTCTCATGGAGGAAGGGGCAGCCAAGCTTCTGGGGCCTCTGGCAAGGGCATCCATCCCATTTATTAGGAAGCTTTGCTCATGACTTAACCTCTTAAATGGCTCACCTCTCAACATTTATTATCCCAGGATTTCTGCATGACAATTTTGAGGGACACAAATGTTCAGACTTTATCAACGACAAGGATGGAACCTTGTGAATGGCTCACATAGTATTTGTGTTTGAAGATGCCTGCAACCCAAGCACACCTTTCATAAATTTCTTAAACTGCTAAGTAGTCTCTACTATGTGCTATCCATTGCCAGGTGGACCCTCCTGATCCACAAAGGCTAGTTTATGGCCTCCACCTAGACCTTTGCATTTCAAATCCCAACATATCTGAAGGAAAATGTTGTGGTAATCTGCCACAGGAGCTGGCTTCTATAAAACTCGAGTACTTTTTCATCTGCTGTTGCCTGGTTGGCTCCAGTTACTTCTGCTGCCCATCCTTTGTATTTAAAGCACCATCTTCCAAAATTCCTCTGGAAGTTTTCAGGGAGACTACATTTTTTTTACTCTATAAAATAGGCCACAAGTATTTTGTACTATATTCTAAAATGCTTCCAATAGTCAACTCTTACAAAATTCTAGCTCTTAATGCACACGTGGTATATGCAGGAGACATCTGCCCTATTACGATATTGGTAATAGAAAAGCCTTTTAAAATCCACATCTCATAATATGTTATTGCAAGGGAAATGCTTCTTAGCCGTTTTCATAGAATCTTCTTTTACACAACAATAAAAGGCAGCCCTCCATTTCTGTGTGGCTATTGAGAAAATGGAAATGCCTTTTAAAGTTGGAGAGGACAAAAGAGTAGTTAAGGATATTTGGCTTGAGATAATTGCTTACACTGTTGGTGAGAGCCAAAATGGTTTCTTATAATGCAATAACCACTGCATTTTAAATAAGCAATGCAGATGGGGTTCACTCTTTGCATACATAAATAGCTGTAGGAAAATGAACATTCTGTAAAGGGAGTTACATTTTAAAAACCACAGTATCTAAAAAAATTTTTTGTTAGCAAACATTTTTTATGTAAATAATTACTCAATCTGACATCAGCTATTTAATTATGATCATGATTTTGTTTTTAAAAGGAACACATATAATACACATATAAAATACATGCAAGGCAACATCTATACCTTATATAAATTTGAAAAAAATGTACTTTTTGGTAAAATTGTAGATTCAGTTAGTTTTCTGTGCCCATGCAATTGATTCTTTGTGTCTGTGTCTATGTATTCAGATAACAGAGAACTGAAAAATATAATTTCACTTAGGGTTTTTACAGCTGTAATGAACATAGACAGGCTGCTTTTCCTGTCATTCACTATTTCCTGAATAATAGCATATTTTTGTAGCAATGACTTGTGTTACAGTGTTTTAGATATTATAAGTAATGTGGAAATGATTTAATGTATACAAGAGAATGTTATAAGTAAGTGCTACATTATTTTACAAAAGAGATGAGCAACCATGGAGCTTTGTACAGATGTGAAGGTCCTAGAACCCATTTCACCTTCTATATCAAGAGATAACTCTAGGATGCTTCTAAAAGTTATAAATGTAATTCTTGGTATTGAAAAGAGAGATATAGTCAATTAAATGAAATAGCAATATAGCTCTTGTGGGCAAGAACTGGCAACGATGAAAGGAGTGAAAACAAATCTCGTGTTTTTAGGTCTTAATTTTTCTTGGGTAAATATTTAAGAGTAGAGAGAGTTGGTCACGGGGTAGACACAATTAATTTTAATAAGTAATAAAACATTCCAGGAGATGTAGCTTAGTTGATAGAGTGCTTGCTTAGCATGCAGAGATACAGGAGGCCTTTGGTTTACTCTGCAGCAGTGCAAAGCAAGGAAAGGAAAGTGAGCTGGTTAGTTTTAATCATTAACTTGATACAACCTAAAATCACCTGGAAGAAGAATCTTCATGAAGAATTTATCTACATCAGGTTTGCCTGTGGGTATGTCTGTGGGAGACTGACTGGATGGTTAACTGAGGTAGAAAGACTAAGCCCATTGAGGGTGGCACCATTCCTTAGGCAGGGGTTCCTGAAATTATGGGGGAAGAAAAAGCTACCTGAGAAATGTGATGCTCTTAACTTTCTGCCTTGACTTTCCAGTCATGATGGGCTGTAACCTGGAACTGTAAGCCAAAGAAACCTGCTCTTTCCAAAGTTGCTTTTTTTATGTCAGGATATTTTATCACAGTAGCAGAAATGAAGCTTGGATAAAAAGAAATAAAAACATTCCAAAACCATAGTGTCAGTTCTTCATTGATAGGTTTGAGGGATCTAATGGCCTCATATTCTTACCAAGTGGATAGCCAATTAGATTTTACTCATTCTTGTGGGTGTCTATGTAGCATCATATTTTGGTTTTAAGTTGTATTTTATTTTTGAGCACAAGCTGAATATCTCTTAATGTATTTATTGCACTTTGATTGCTTTTATATAAAGTTGCCTACTCAAGCCTTTGTCTATTAAGTGTTTCATTTGTTTAATAGAACATTCCTTTTTACTTTTTTTGAGGAAATCAAAGTCAGAAAGATTCTCTCTATCATGAATGGAATTTAATTGTTGATCTTTTATTGATTTGTTCCTAGAAAACTTTAAATCCTACTTCATTTTGCTCATCACACATGCATATACATACATGATATTTACATATATATAATAAGTAATGAGGAAAATCAACTGTTCTGTGGTTGCTAGAAGTAACATGACTTGTATTTATGTTCTAGAGTCAAGAGACCCACAATTTAAAAGAAAATAGTAAGAATATTTAATATTATATATTTTGGCTCCACTTCTTTGATATTTCCATTTCATTTTAGGCATCAAAATAATTTCTGAATACAAAGCTAGTGTTCAATGTTGCTAGAGAGCTTCTCTCCAGCTCCCAAGTCCCGCCAGTCTCCAGCTCCCAAGTCCCGCCAGTCCGGAGCGCACTTACAAAATAAACACACAGACTCTTATATTATTTAAACTGTTTGGCCATTAACTCAGGCCTATCATTGTCTAGCTCTTATTCTTATATTTAGCCCATTTCTATTAATCTCTACTTTGCCACGTGGTTCGTGGCTTACCGGTACCTTACATCTTGCTTGTCCTGGTGGCGGCTCCAGGCAGTCTCCCTCTCCTTCCTTTCTTCTCAATTTTCCTCTCTGTTAGT